>SJXQ01012883.1:24986-52211 GCA_006408695.1 Aepyceros melampus
AAATAGAAGGGTGTATGAGTTTGCTAGGACTGCTGTAACCAAGTACCACAAACTGGGTGGCTTTCCAGAAGAAGTTTACTGTCTCAGAGGCTAGAAGTCTAAGATCAAGGTGTTATCAGGGTTGGTTCCTTCTGAGGGCTGTGAGGGAGAATCTGTTCCCTGCCTCTTGCCCAACTTCCAGTAGTTTGCTGGCAATCTTTGGTATTCCTTAGTTTGTAGAAGCATCGCCTTGATCTCTGGCTTTACCTTCGCACGGCATTCTCCCTATGTACATGTCTCTGTGTTCAAATCTCCCCTTTTTATAAGGACATCATAGTAGATTAGAGCCCACCATAATCATCTCATTTAAACTTGATTACCTCTGTAAAAACTTCATCTCCAAATAAGATCACATCCCGAAGTAGGGGCGGGGTTAGGGCTTCAATATATGAATTTTACAAGGAAACTATTCAGCTCATAATAAAGAGGGAGACTAGATTAGGAGCCCAGGACTTAAACTAGGGCTGTGGAGGGACAGACAAGATGGAGGGACTAGGACAGAATCCATTTGGGGGTATAAAATCCACAAGTCTTGCTCTTTCATGAAATGTAGGGGAAGGAGAGTTCAACTTCCAGGTTTGGAGTACTCCACTATTTCTTGTTGTTTAGTCACTCAGTCATGTCTGACTCTTTGTGACCCCATGGACTGTAGCCCGCCAGGCTCCTCTGTCCATGGGATTCTCCAGGCAAGAATACTGGAGTGGGTGCCATTTCCTTCTCCAGGGGATCTTCCCGACCCAGGGACCAAACCCACGTCTCCTGCTTGGCAGGCAGATTCTTTACCCCTGAGTCATGGGAAGCCCTGGGAGTATTTCCATTCCAGGGCTATTTGTGTGTTAGTACTAAAGGAGGAGGATGGGGAAGGGGAATAAAGAAGATTGGACTGTGAGACGGCAAGATTATCCTAGATGTTGTATATTAAGCTTGAAAGATCTGTAAAACATTCCCATCGGTCAGGCAGGAGAAAGATCAGAGCTGGAAACATACATTTGGTAGTGAGAAGTATGTAGGTAGAAGTTTAAAGTGATGAGCAAGGGGTGACTGTCCTAGGAAAGCAAAGGAAAGATAAAGGGTCAAGAACAAGAGGGTAGGGAACACCAGATATAAAGACAGTGCTTAGTGTGAGAAGTTGATTGAAAAAATTCCAAGGAGGGAGTGGGGAGAGATAAATTAGGAGTTTTAGATTAACATATACACAGTACTATGTATTAAATAGGGCATCGCAGGTGGTGCTACTGGTAAAGAATCCGCCTGTCAATGCAGGAGACAAAAGAGAAGATTTGATCCTTGGATTGGGAAGATCCCCTGGAGCAGGAAATGACAACCCACTCCAGTATTCTTGCCTGGGAAATTCCATGAACAGAGGAGTCTGGTGGCCTGTAGTCCATGGGGTCACAAAAGGCTGAGTGTGCACATGCACACACACATACACACACTCACACACACACACTTTAAATAGGTAGAGTAAGGACTTACTGTATAGCACAGGCAACTATACTTGATATTTTGTAATAACCTATAATGGAAGAATCTAAAAAATTATATATATACATATAACTATATATATATATATATATATATGTGTGATGTGTGTGCTGTGCTTAGTCATGTCCTCCGACTCTTTGTGACCCTATGGATTATAGTCCACCAGGCTCCTTTGTCCATGGGTTTCTCCAGGCAAGAATACTGGAGTGGGTTGATTTGCCCTCCTCCAGGGGATCTTCCCCACCCAGGGATCCAATCACGTGGCTCCTGCATTGCAGGTGGATTCTTTACCACTGAGCCACCAAGGAAGCTATATATATATAGTAACTGAATCACTTTGTTGTACCTTGAAACTAAGGCAACACTGTATTAATATATTAACTATCAGTTCAGTTCAGTTTAGTTGCTCAGTCTTGTCTGACTCTTTGCGACCCCATGAATTGCAGCACACCAGGCCTCCCTGTCCATCACCAACTCCCGGAGTTTACTCAGATTCATGTCCATCGAGTCAGTGACGCTATCCAAGCATCTCATCCTCTGTCGCCTCCTTCTCCCCCTGCCCTCAATCCCTCCCAGCATCAGAGTCTTTTTGTCAGCTTTAGCATCATTCCTTCCAAAGAAATCCCAGGCAGGGCTGATCTCCTTCAGAATGGACTGGTTGGATCTCCTTGCANAACGACTTCCTGTTCCTGTCAAGGTGGAGTAGCCCATTCCTCCCAAGCCCTCCCTCTTACAACTGAAACCCTCCGTACTGTACATAACAACAAATAAACATAGGAAGACTCTGGAAAGTGAAAAGAAAGCAGATAGATGATCTAGGGACCTCAGGACGTGAGGAATAACACAGCAGTGAATTTTCTCAGCTTCCTTATTGTGGCTGATAAATCCTGCACAAGGGACTCCAGAAGCCTCTGATCTGGAACTGCCAACAGGCACCTATCAAAAAACAAACAAAAGCTCTGAGAAAAGTCTGCTTCCTTTAGCCAAAGGTCGGGGCAAAAGGTGGCCTAACAACAGAAAAATCCTTTAGATAATACCAGCCCTAGAGCTTCCCTGGTAACTCAAATGGTAAAGAATCTGCCTGCAATGCAGGAGACACGGGTTTGATCCGTGAGTTGGGAAGATGCCCTGGAGAAGGGAATGGCAACCCACTCCAGTATTCTTGCCTGGAGAATTCCATGGACAGACCATGGGGTCGCAAAGAGTTGGACAAACTGAGCGTCTAACACTTTCATTTTTTACAGCAACTAAACAGCAAGGGAAAAACCAGCATCCCACACACACTCTCATGTTTCATCAGGAGACCAGGGATCTGGTATTCCACCCCACCCCTCAGCAGCAGGAAGTGGACTGAGCCTCCACCCCACCCAGCATCCACAGCCTAAATAAGGCAGTACCTGATTAGATCTAATCAGGATTCCCCACTCCCCTCACCTCTGGTGTCAGCAGGGCCCAGCAGGCAAGTGAGCTTACACCCACACGCAGAGGTAAGCAGATGATGTCAGTTTGTGTCCTCATTTTTCTGGGAAGGTGTGTTTCCATCCCATTCACCTACATGGAGGCGTTGTGAACAATCACTCCTTCACCTTGGCTGGGCTGGCATCCCAAAGGCCCTCTCCTAAAGAGAAGATTAAATATTATAATATCCAAAATGCTCTGGATATAATTTTTTTTTTTATATCACTTGTCATACCAAGAACCAGGAAAATCCACAACTTGAATGAGAAAAGACATTCAGCATGAACATAAATCATATATTGACGTTTTCTTTCAACGATTTTTAAAGCAGCCGCCATAAAATCGCTTCGACAGGTAATTACAAGCTCAGTATTTCATGATTAAGCATGATGTCAGCTATAGGTTCCTTGTAGATGCTCTTTATCAGCTTGAGGTAATCCCTCTCTCATTTTGTCAAATACTCTTTCTTGAGCACATGATTTTTCTTCTGATGGAATAAATTGCCTAATTTTCAAATGTTGAACCAGCCTTGTATACTTGGAATAAATCCCACGTGGTCATTGTGTCTATTTCTTTTCCTACATTGCTGGATTGGGTTTGCTAATATGTTGTTGAAGCTTTTGAATCTATGTTCTTAAGGGATATTAGTCTATAAATTTCTTGGTTTTGTACATGATTGTTTTATTTTGGTATCAGGGTATTGCTGACATCATAAGATGGGTTTTGGAATTGCTTCCTTTCCTTCTATTTTGGGAACAGATTGTGTAAAATTGGTAGGACTCTTTCTTTAAATGTTTGATAGAATTCTCTAGTGAGAGAAATTTCTTTGGAGAGAGTCTTAATTTCAAATTCAACTTCTTTAATAGTTATGAGACTATTCAGATTATCTATTTCAGCTTGGTTGTGCTTTCGTAGTTGGTGGTTTTCAAGGAATTGGTCAATTTCTTCTAAATTGTAGAATTTATTTTCTTATTATCCTTTTAATGGCTTTTCTTTTTTACTTTTTTCACATCTTTTTTTTTTTACTTTTACTTTTGTCAATCTGCTAGAGGTTTATCAATGTTATTGATATTTCAGTGAACCAGCTTTTTGTTTCATTAATTTTTTTCTATTGATTTCTTGCTTTCAATTTAATTGATTTCTGTTCTTACCATTATTTCCTTCCCATTGTTTGGACATATTTTGCTCTTTTTTTACTTTCCTCTTTCCTAAATGTAAACATTTAGCATTATAAATTTCCCTCTCACCACAGATTTAGCTGCTTTCCATGTTTTAATTTGTTATATTTTCATTTTCATTCAGTTTTATCTTTTCAAAAATTTCCTTTGAGTCTTCTTTTTTGACTAATGAATTGTTTAAGAATATATTCTTTAATTTCCAAGTGTGAAAATTTTACTAATTTCTAGTTTGTTTCCATTATGGCCAGAAAACATACTCTGTTTAATTTCAATTATTTTAAATTTGTTGTGTTTTTTTTTTAATGGCCCATGACATAGGCTATCTCCACCAATGTTTTATGAACACTTGACAAGAATGTGTATTCTACAGTGGAGGGTGTATTTATATATACACCCTTTTTGAGGGGGTTCATTATTTTGTTCACTTATTCCATTGCTGATTTTTTGATCAATTGGTAGGAGCTGAAGGTCTCAGCTATAACAGTGCATTTGTCTGTTTCTCCTTTCAGCCCTATCATTTTTTGGTTCCATGTATTTTGAGGCTCTTTTGTTTGAAATGTGTGTATTTAGAATTATTATGTCTTCCTGGTAGATTGATCCTTTTATCATTTGCAGTGTCCTCTTTGTTTCTAGTAAGATTTTTTTCCCCCTACTCTGAAGTCTACTTTATCTGACTTTTCATTCCTGCCTTTTTAAAAATTAATATTTAATCTACTTAAGTCACTGTATTAAAAGAGTTTCTTGTAGATAACATCTGATGTGGTATTCAATGTGTGTAGTGGGGATATTCAAGAAAAAAATTTTTTTTTGACAGGAAATAGCATTTATTGGTGAGCATGATTAAGGAGGGGACAGCGCTGATGCTCATGAGTGCAGGGCCCGCCATTTGTCCAGGGGACCACGATTAAGGATGTATTTGACCCCACAGCCATCTGGGATGAGTCTCTTTTCTGCCACCATGTTCTCAAATTCATCCGCATTGAATTTGGTAAATCCCCACTTCTTAGAGATGTGGATCTTCTGGCGGCCAGGGAACTTGAACTTGGCCCGGCAGAGCGCTTCAATCACATGTTCCTTGTTCTGCAGCTTGGTGCGGATGGACATTATGACCTGGCCAATGTGGACCCCGGCCACTGGGCCCTGGGGCTTTCCAAAGGCTCCGCGCATACCTATCTGGAGTCTAGATTGGGAAACAGCAGGCCAGTCATGAATGCCCACTAGGAAGAGTTGTCTCCAAGGTCCCTTAGGGCAACCTGTACAGGCAACAGGTTGCATACACTATTAAGGAGGCTGCTATTTGCAGCCATTGCACACTAAAATTATATTTTTTAAGTGGGGAGGATAGCTTACAATGCAGGAGACCAAGGTTTGATCCCTGGGTCAGGAAGATCCCCTGGAGAAGGAAATGGCAACCCACTCCAGTATTCCTGCCTGGGAAGTCCCATGGACAGAGGAGCGTGGTGGGCTACAGTCTATGGGATCACATGACTGAGTGAGCATATACAAAGTTCTTAAATACAAATACAAAGCTCTTAAATAAAGCTAGAAAAGTGATCAAATGACCTTAAAAAGGGAAAATTTTCAATTGTGCCCTGGCTTCACCAAAACCAAAGAAAATTAATGATGGGAAGGATAAAGGAAGGAGATTCCTGCACTTCATTCAAAGTGGTAAATATTGATACCAATAAATAAATTACATATCTACTGGTTACCTAGAGAAACCACTAAGAAATCTATACAAAGCAATACACTCAAAAAATATAAATAAATAAAATAATAAAAATAAATTAATCAAAATAGAATCCAAAACATGCTCAAGCAACCCACAGGAAGTTAAGTTTACTAAAGAGGAAACAAGCAGAAAATAAATATTAAAATGGTAAACTTAAACATATGAATAGTTACAGTATAAGTGGTCTAAATTCATCAATTAAAAGAGATTGGCAGAGTGGATTTAAAAACATGAACCAATAATATGCTGGAATATATAAAGAACTCTTAAAATTCAACATTAAAGAAAAAAATCTCTTTAGGAAATGGTCAAAGGGCCTATGGCCATACTACCCTGAATGTGCCTGATCTCAGAAGCTACGCAGGATAGGGCCTGGTTTGTATTTGGATGGGAGAAAATGGGCAAAAAGGGTATGAAGAGATATTTTGCTGAACAGGATACACAATGGCAAATAACCATATGAGAAGATATTCAGCATTATTAACCATTAGGAAAATGAAAACCATAATGAGCTATCACTACACACTCAAAATAACTGAAATAGAAAATCATATTGCCAAATGCTGGCAAGTATGCAGAGAAACTGCATTACTCATACTTTGCAAGTGGGAATGTAAAATGGCACAAGCACTCTGAAAATGTTTGGCAGTTTTTAATAAACTAAACATGTAATTGCCATGAAAGCGAAAGTGTTAGTCACTCAGTCATGTCTGCCTCTTTGTGAACCCATGAACTGTAGCCCACCAGGCTCTTCTGCCCATGGAATTCTCCAGGCAAGAATACTGGAGTGGGTTGCCATTCCCTCCTCCACAGGATCTTCCTGACCCAGGGATCGAACCTGGGTCTCCTGCATTGCAGGCAGATTCTTTACCGTCTGAGCCACAGAGAAGCCCATATTACCCAACAATTGTATTCTTGGGTTTTTGTCCCAGAAAACAAAAACTTATGTTCATACAAAACCCTATACAGAAATGTTCATAGCAGCCTTATTAATATAGTGAAAACCTCAAAACAACCCAGATGACTTTCAACAGGTAAATAGGAAAAGAAACTGTGGTATATCCATACTTTGGAATATTACTCAGCAATAAAGAGGAACAAAACATTGATACACACAATGGCTTGAATGAATCTCCAGGGAATTGTGCTGAATGAAAAAAGCCAAACCCAAAAGTCATATATTAATACTATATGATTCCATTTATATAATAGTCTTGAAATGGCAAAATGATAGAGAACAAATTAATGTCAAGGGTTAGGGTCATGGAGGGTTAAAAGGTAATGGATATGGTTGTAAAAGGGTAGCAGGAGCAATTCTGTGCCTTGTGTCAATGTTTATTCCCTGGTTATGATACTGTACTGTCATTTTGGAAGATGTTACTAACAGATGAAACTCAATAAAGGGTATATAGGTTCTTTCTGTATTATTTCGTACAATTGCATGTGACTCTACAGTGTTTTCAAAATTTTAAAAATCTTTCATTTTTTAAAATGCATAGCTCACACATGATGGCTGTGTATTTCTGCTTTAGAGCATGGCTACAAAGTAGTAACCAGAAGGGCAGTGAGAATAAGACAATGAAAGAGGAAATTTTCTGGAGGCAGAAGAGAAGACCAAGCAAGCATGTGGTGGCAAGAGCCCCACTATGTGGACTAGAATCTTGACTCTGCCACATACTAGCTCTACAGCCCTGGCTAAGTTACTCCCTTCCTCTGTGCCTCAGTTTCCTCACTGTAAAATGTGGGTGAATTAATATGTACAAATCATTTAGAACAGCAACTGATACATAGCACTCAAGGGTTTGTTATTTCTATTCTAGGAAGGATATGCTCAACTTCTGGCATTGCTACAGAAATACTAAGTTGACATCTTAAAATAATTCCATAAAAATCATATCACATGAATATTTAACTCATGAGAATTTCACTATTTATGCTCTGGGGATAAATAGCACTATGTAATAATTTGAATGACTATTCAGATTTTTTTTAATTACTTCATTCTTCTCCATCTTTATCCTTATTTGTATAATAAAAATAATATACATTAAAATATAAAATAATAATAGAAACAGATTATAACTAATAGAATAAATAGGGAATTATGAGTCCATATTTATATAAATAAATGAATACATTGAAAATTTGATGAGAGACAGGATATTTACATGATCTCCATAAATTACATATTAATTACAAAGGGAGAAATAATAACTTTACAGTGGAGAAGTCTGGCAGACTCACCTTTACTTGAGTCATCATAGTGAATTATCATTGGTTACAATGCAAATTTACATTTTGTGCCATCTGATTGGATGCACTCAGGACACAGCCTCACTTCTGTGCTATCTCTGACAAAGATTAATTACCTGAGTTTAATCATAAGGAAGCATTAGACATATCCAAGTTGAAGGACATTCTACGAAATAACTGCTCTAGAAAGGAATGGCAACCCACTCCAGTATTCTTGCCTGGAGAATTCCATGGACAGAGGAGCCTGGTGGACTACAGTCCATGGAGTTGCAAAGAGTCGGACATGACTGAGCAACTAACACACATAATCCTCAAAAGGTTATAAAAGATAAAGCAAGACTGAAGAACTATTCCCAATTGAAGAATATGAAAGAGATAGGTAAACGAAATGCTAAACGTAATCCTAAACTGGATTCTTTTGCTATAATGAATGCTGTCGGGACAATGTGCCCAGTTGCTCAGTCATGTCCATGTGGTTTGATCTCTGGCCTGGGAACTAAGATGCTATATGCCTTGTGGCCAAAAAACTGAAACATAAAAAACAGAAGCAATATCGTAACAAATTTAATAAAAAACTTTAAAGAAATGGTCCAGATTAAAAAAAAATCTAAAAAAAAATTTAAGCAGGTAATTGAAAAAAGAAGCAAATAATCATATAAAAGATGCTCAGGCTCATGAATAAAATCTCATAAAGAACCAGAGGCAGTAGTCATTGTGCTATTACCCAATACTGGAGATCTTCCAATACTGTAAAACCTACTTAATAAGAAAATGATTGCTTTCCTCATCATACATATAAAAATGATTGTACCTAGTATATTCAATATCATATGAGTAAATGTAGCTAAAGTGTCTGATCTTCATAGTGATTCAAACCTGTTCTACAATACTTATTTATTTAACAGCTTTATTGAGATAATGTGCAGAGAAAAAAATGTTGCTTGCTATTTCAGTAAACAAAGAATCTTGCTTGTCATTCAAGTAAATGACAAATGTTGCCTGCCATCAAGTCATCAACCACTGAAGCCACTACTGATGATGCACCTTGAGGGAAATTCAGGATGGAGAAAAACAAGACACTGGCCCTAGATAGTTAAGATGCATATCTAAGGAATAATTTCAGTGGATCCAGATTCTTGCATCTTCCCATACATAGAAAAGCACTAAAGTAATTAACTTGAGATGTCTGTTTTTCTGGTTAGTAGTAGTCTTTTCATGTTTGACTATATGTTGTGTTATTTCCCCCACAAAAAAAACTCCTATATATCCTGGCTCCTTCCTTGTTACTTTGGAACAGTTCCTCCAAGCTATCTGAGAGGCTGTCTACCAGGCTATAGTCCTCAGTACTGCTAACTGCTAAGTCACTTCAATCGTGTCCGACTCTGTGTGACTCCATAGACAGCAGCCCACCAGGCTCCCCCGTCCCTGGGATTCTCCAGGCAAGAACACTGGAGTGGGTTGCCATTTCCTTCTCCAGTGAAGGAAAGTGAAAAGTCAAAGTGAAGTCGCTCAGTTGTGTCTGACCCTCAGCAACTCCATGGACTGCAGCCTTCCAGGCTACTCCATCCATGGAATTTTCCAAGCAAGAGTACTGGAGTGGGTTGCCATGTCCTCAGTAAGGTCCTTGAATAACACCTAACTCACAACTTTTAGGCTTTGTTTTTTTTTTTTCTTCAGTCAATAATTGACACATAGCGTAGTATTAGGTACCACCTCCATCCTGTCACATAGTTACCATTTTATTTTGTGTGTGTGGTGAGAATGTTATGGGGAAGATCCAACTTTGACTGCATGTTGGATATGTTTCTTTTACTTTAATGTTTGCTTCCTAATGCTTTTGTTCACTAAAAAGATACTGTTTATACATAATGGCCTGCCTCAAGGAAGCCTGCCCCTCTTCCTGAGTGTTAATGGGATATGCCTTTGTTTAGGACTCTTTCCACCTGTTGAAGGCTTCAGGAAGGAAGAAATGGACACATCCCCACCCTGAAGCTGGCCACTCCAGGAGATATTTGTAAGATTAATGGCCCTTTTTTACTTTACTTCCTCACCTTCCCCCTCTGTTCTATAAAAGAAATTGGCATCTAGACCCCACAAGAGGGTTATTTTGAGACATTAGTCTGCCATCTTCTTGGTCTGCTGGCTTTCCAAATAAAAGTCATATTCCTTGCTTCAACATCTTATCTCTTGAATTAATGGCCTGTCATGCAGTGAACAAGCAAGCTTGGACTTGGTAACAAGAACATTTAAGATCTACTTTGTAGGCAACATTCAAGTATATGAAATAGTATCATTAGTTATATTCATCATACTGTACAAAATAGCCCTTGTTCTTGTTCATCTTAAAGTTTGAATTTTATGCCTTTGACCCATATCTCCCCATTTTCCTACCCCCAACCCAGGATAACCACCACTCTACTCTGTTTCTGAGTTTGGCTTTTTCACATTCTACATATAAGTAATATCATTCAGTGTTTGTATTTCTCTGTCTGGTGCTTTATTTCATTTAACATAATGCCCTCAAGGTTCATCCAAGTCATCACAAAAGTCCTTCTTACTCACAGCTGAATAATCTTCCATTATGTATGTGTGTGTATATATATATATATATATATATATAAACATCTTTAACTACTCATCTGTGGACAGACACTTGGGTTGTTTTCATTTCCTAGTTATTATAAATACTGCTGCATTGAACATGAGAGTGCAGATATCTCAACAAGATCCCAATTTCTATTCCTTTGGGTATATACTCAGAAGTGGGTTGCTGGATCATATGGTAGTTTTATTTTTAATTTTTGAGGAAGCTCCATACTGTTTCCCTAGTGGCTATACCAATTTGCACTACCACCAATGGTGCACTAAGTTTCCCTTTCTCCATACCCTTACCAACACTTGTTATCTCTTGTCTCTTTGATGACAGCCATTCTAACAAGTGTGAGGTGCTATCTCACTGTGGTTTTGATTTGAATTTCCCTGATGATTCGTGATGTTGACTACCTTTTCTTGTATCTTTTGGCCATTTGTATGTCTTTGTTGGAAAACTGTCTATTCATTTCCTCTGCCCATTTAGAGTTGAGTTGTTTCAGTTTTTAATATATTTGGATATTAACCCCTTATCATATAAATGATTTGCAAATATCCTCCCCCATTCCATAGGTTTCTTTTTTTCATTCTGTTGGTTTCCTCTTTGTGATGTAGTCCCACTTACTTATTTTTGCCTTTATTGCTTGTGCTTTTGCTGATGTATTTAGGAAGTTGCTGCCAAGACCAATGTCAAGGAGCTTTTCCCTGCATTTTCTTCTGAGAGTTTTCTTCTAAGATTTAAATTAAATCTTTGATTCATTTTGAGGTCATTTTTTGTGAGTGGTACACATTCAGCAATATTGTATTACCCAACAAAAGGGTAAAGGAAACATATATTTCAGTTAGCTGCCATACATTCTGTTGGCTGAAAGCTAGAGAATAAAATTTACTTGTACTATTAATCCCTTTAAACAACTACTCTCTTGTAAACTTAAGGTAGGTGAAGGCAATAAGAACTCTTTTATTCCCTACCAACTTGGAGATTTTGATGTCAGAATAGCATGCATCATGATTTCCAGGTGTTGTGACTTTTTCCTATTCAAGTAATACCATGACATTGTTCTATTTTTGGTAGTGATTATTTTAATTACCTGTTTCATGGCATTTTCTTTCTCTATCTCACTACTTATAAAACTGCAGATTTTTAAATAAAAAATAAATGAAATATTTCCAGTTTTCTTGGGTATCTAGTAGTTATTTAGGAAAAAATGAAAACATGGTATCTGTCTTCTCCTACCAAAAAGAAAATTCTATCTGGTCTGAAGCTTTAAATGTTAAAAAAAAAAAAAAGGAAAAAGAAAACTAAAAAAAAAACCTTGAAAGTGTTAAAATAAGGACAAATATTTTTATAATTGACAGATTGGATGTCATGGAAGAAAAACCATTGATAAATTAAGCCTTCTAAAAATATAATTGTTTGTGTATGCTTCTGAACATTTTGCTATTCTTATACCAACAAAATTTTTTAACAAAAAATAAGATCAGTGAATGCTTATTGCTCTGCAACTTATTTTTATTCACTTTGAAATAATATAAAGGCATCTTTCCAAATCGGTGCTTTTGTTTTAATAAAAATATATCTCATTATATGGAAATCTATAATGTATTCTTTTATATTCTTCTCTTTTGTTAATATCTTAACTAACCAGGTTATAGGAGGAATACCAACACTCATAATGCCTAGAGGTTCTTATCAAAGGGTTTCAAAGCACCTAATGCAATGCTTTCCTGATATTCTTTGCTCCAACAAGTGGCAGGAAATAAGTAATTCTGAAAAGAAAAGTGCTGAGTCATGAAGCATATTTTTTACACCACCACAGGTGGATATGAAGTTTAGTATTTAAAAAAAGTAAGATTCTGAAGAAAATAAAGTTACGGATGTTGAAAATTACATAATTTTGCTTTTCAGAGTGGTAATAAAATGCACCATGTTAGTAAATTTAAAAAGTAAACAACGCATCAATACATCTCAGGTAATGCTAACAAAAAGGAGAGGAAAAATGAGCTTTCTAATTTGATGATTTAAACATTATATCTTTTAAGAAGTTTCCAAATTGTATACAAAATAAAATGTATATTTAGTTGTCTTCTTTGGTTCTCAGAAAAATTTTTCCTTACATTACATTCTCCTTGGCTTGTTTCCTTCCAGAAAGCTCCCTGGATGGAATTTTGCATAAGGCCCAGAAGAGGGCTCTGTGTTCTGAGGCACAGTCAGGCATACAAGAAGACACTGCAGACACCCAGTTAGGGAATCAGGAATGAGGGCTCCTACCTCCCACACTCCAACCACAGGGCTATCAAGTTCTAGTTACAGCTGTTCAGCTAACAACAGATGGTGTTTGCCCTTCCTTTTAATCAAGGAGTCAGAAGAAATGGTTTCTAAGAATAACTAGCAGCTTGGAAAAGTATCCCCATTATGTGAATTACCATGCAAGTATTTTATATTGCAGCTTTTATTCCCCTAAGTTCCTATTTTCATTTTAAAATATATTTGAAAGATATACAGGTGTCTAACATAAATGCTCAGGAAATATACGTTAAAAAGAAACACATCACAGTGATGGTGAACAATAGTTATTAATGAAGAGATTATGGTTGATTTTGCTACATTCTTTTTTCCTCTAAATTTTACAGTTTGTGCAGTTCTTTTGTTTTGAATATTCTACTTTCAAAAAGAGAAAATATAGAAGAATGAAAAAGCAACAGACAAGAAGTGTAATGCTTATCAAAAAGATTCAAAACATTTGGAACAACCTTAAATAATCTTTATTTGAAAGAGTTTTTAGAAGTATAAAATAATGTATGTGAAAATGATTCAGTTAGCCTATATAGAATTGGACCATAAAGAAGGCTGAGCACTAAAGAATTGATGCTTTTGAACTGTGTGTTGGAGAAGACTTTGAGAATCCCTTGGACTGCAAGATGAAACCAGTCAATCCTAAAGGAAGTCAATCCTGAATATTCATTGGAAGGACTGATGCTGAAGCTGAAGCTCCAATACTTTGGCCACCTGATGCAAAGAGAGCTGACTTATTAAAAAAGATGCTGATGCTGGGAAAGATTGAAGGCAGGAGGAGAAGGGGATGACAGAGGATGAGATGGTTGGATGGCATCACAGACTCAATGGACTGAGTTTGAACAAAGTCTGGGAGATGGTGAAGGACAGGGAAGCCTGGTGAGCTGCAGTCCATTGAGTCACAAAGAGTCAGACACAACTGAGCAACTGAATAACAACAATACATAATCGTCATTTTTAATATTTTCAGGGAAAAATAATGGAAAAATCCACTTGTGTGAAGAAAGCATGGATCTTTTTTCCCAGAAACAAAGTTTAAAAGATGCACCATGAAGTACTGTTGTTTTTTATCTCCATTTCAAGGAGGGGTGAAAACCCTGTCTGATAACTCTGTCATTAACATATATTTTGAATTAAAAGATCATTTACTCCTTTATTCCACAAATATTAGATTCTTTTTATGTGCCAGGCACTTTCACACCCTGAATGCTCCCCTATCAAAACCACAAAAAAGGTTTGCCTGCCTAATCTAGATGACATGCCCTTATCAGGAAACTAAACATGTTACCATCTTATCCCCTTTAAGCAGGTCCTCTATCTCCCCAACTCCAGCTGTGACTTACCCAAGCCTCCTTCATTCTTTGGTTCTCCAACTATTCTTTTCTTCTAATTGAAATATAGTTGATTTGCAATATTTTATTAGTATGCAGGTCAAGAAGAATCAGATATGGAACAGCAGACTGGCTCAAAATTGGGAAAGGAGTACATCAAGGCTGTATAGTGTCACTCTGCTTATTTAACTTATATGCAGAGTACATCATGCAAAGTGCCAGACTGGATGAATCACAAGCTGGAATCAAGATTGCTGGGAGAAATATCAACAACCTCAGATATGTAGATGACACCACCCTTATGGCAGAAAGCAAAGAGGAACTAAAGCGCGTCTTGATGAGGGTGAAAGAGGAGAGTTTAAAAGCTGGTTTAAAACTCAACGTTCAGAAAACTAAAATCATGGCATCCAGTCTCATCACTTCATGTCAAACAGATGGGGAAACAATGGAAACAGTGACAGATTTTATTTTCTTGGGCTTCAAAATCACTGTGGATGGTGACTGCCGCCATGAAATTTTGATACTTGCTCCTCAGAAGAAAAGCTATGACAAACCGAAACAGTGTATTGAAAAGCAGAGACATCACTTTACTGACGAAAGTCCATATAGTCAAAGCTATAGTTTTTCCAGTAGTCGTGTTGGATGTGATAGTTGGATGATACAGAAGGCTGAACGCTAAAGAACTGATACTTTCAAACTGTGGTGCTGGAAAAGACTCTTGAGAGTCCCTTAGATTGCAAGGAGATGAAATCAGTCAGTCCTAAAGGAAGTCAGTCCTGAATATTCATTGGAAGGACTGATACTGCAGCTGAAGCTCCAATACCTTGGCCACCTGATGCGAAGAGAGCCGACTCATTAGAAAAGACCCTGATGCTGCAAAAGACTGAAGGAAGGAGGAGAAGGGGGTGACAGAGGATGAGATGGTTGGATGGACTTGATCAATGGAACAGAATAGAGATCTTAGAAATAAAACCATACAAATATAGTCAATTGATCTTTGAAAAAGGAATAAAAGCAATTCAATGGAGAAAGGATAGACTTTGCAACAAATGGAGCTGGAATAATTGAACATCAATATGAAAGAAATCTAGGCACAGTCCTTACATCTTTCACAAAAATTAACTCAAAATGAATCTTAGACCTAAGTGTAAAATGCAAAACTATAAAAATGTGGTTCTGGAAAAGACTCTTGAGTGTCCCCTGGACAGCAAGGAGATCAAACCAGTCAATCCTAAAGGAAACCAACCCTGAATATTCATTGGAAGGACTGATGCTGAAGCTGAAGCTCTGGTACTTTGGCCACCTGATGCAAAAAGCTGACTCATTGGAAAAGACGTTGATGCTAGGAAAGATTGAGGATGGGAATAGAAGGGGGCGACATAGGATGAGGTGGCTGGATGGCATCACTGACTCAATGGACATGAGTTTAAGCAAACTCTGGGAGATAGTGAAGGACAGGGAAGCCCAGTGTGCTTCAGTCCATGGGGTTGCAAAGAGTCAGACATGACTTAGTGACTAAACAACAATAACAAATAAAACTTCTAGATGATAACACAGGAGAAAATCTAAGTGACCTTAGGCCTGGCAGTTCAGTTCAGTTCAGTCGCGCAGTCGTGTCCGACTCTTTGCGACCCCATGAATCACAGTACGCCAGGCCTCCCTGTCCATCACCAACTCCCGGAGTTCACTCAGACTCACGTCCACTGAGTCTGTGATGCCATCCAGCCATCTCATCCTCGGTCGTCCCTTTCTCCTCCTGCCNGGGCTCCAAAATCACTGCAGATGGTGACTGCAGCCATGAAATTAAAAGGCGCTTACTCCTTGGAAGAAAAGTTATGACCAACCTAGATAGTATATTCAAAAGCAGAGACATTACTTTGCCGACTAAGGTCTGTCTAGTCAAGGCTATGGTTTTTCCTGTGGTCATGTATGGATGTGAGAGTTGGACTGTGAAGAAGGCTGAGCGTCGAAGAATTGATGCTTTTGAACTGTGGTGTTGGAGAAGACTCTTGAGAGTCCCTTGGACTGCAAGGAGATCCAACTAGTCCATTCTGAAGGAGATCAACCCTGGGATTTCTTTGGAAGGAATGATGCTCAAACTGAAGCTCCAGTACTTTGGCCACCTCATGTGAAGAGTTGACTCCTTGGAAAAGACCCTGATGCTGGGAAGGATTGGGGGCAGGAGGAGAAGGGGACGACCGAGGATGAGATAGCTGGATGGCATCACGGACTCAATGGACGTGAGTCTGAGTGAACTCCGGGAGTTGGTGATGGACAGGGAGGCCTGGCGTGCTGCGATTCATGGGGTTGCAAAGAGTCGGACACGACTGAGCGACTGAACTGAACTGAACTGAAAGATGATTAAAAGATGAGGGTGTTGATTGATTTTCTGACAATCCACATTCCTCTAAATGCCGAATTAGCTTCTACCTGAACACAGAGCTCTGGTCTTGTTTCCCAGTCTCCACTCTGGTTACACAGTTCCCGGTGGTGAATGAAACCCTCATATGCTCAGAGGCTCAGTTGTGTCCGGTCCTTTTGCAACCCCATGGCCTGTAGCCTGACAGGCTCCTCTGTCCATAGGATTTTCCAGGCAAGAATACTGGAGTGGGTTGCCATTTCCTCCTCCAGGAAAGCCCTCATCCCTGTTGTTAAAAAACCTGCCTCTCTGAATTCTGCAACTGTCAGTTGTTAGGACACTTTTGCTTGATATCTGGCTAGTTTTAAAATTCCTTGATCAGGAATCCTGTTCACAGAAGCCATCCATAGATAAGCATTACCTTACCATATCCTACAATACCCTTCATCATTTAAGGTATTTGTACTCAACTTAGAAGACCATTACAGTCAATTCTGCAGGCTTTGAGTCCTGAAAATGGAAGAATTGCAATCTAAACATAATTAACAGAAGTTTCACATCTACTGGCATTTAAACAACTCTTCTTTGATGTCCTTGCTTCTGCCCTTATTCTGGATATTTTTGTTGTTGTTGTTTAGATGCTGAGTTGTGTCTGGCTCTTTGCATCCCCAAAGACTGTATCACTCCAGGCTCCTCTGTCCACAGGATTTTCCAGGCAAGAATACTGGAGTGGGTTGACATTTTCTTCTTCAGGGGATCTTCCCAGACCAGAGATTGAACTCTTGTCTCCTGCATTGGCAGGTGGATTTTTTACCGCAGAGCCACCAGGGAAGCCCTCTGGATATTTAAGTAAGGTATTAATCAAAATGAAAAAAAGAATCTTGAAGGAGACAAAAGATTCCTTTCACCCTGGGAGTATACGAATTTCAGCAACACTGCTCTAAATGAACCTGATTTGTGTTTTACCATTGAGAGCTGGTTGTAGTGCTGAGTTTCATTATTATAAGATGATTTCAAAAGGGCAGCACAAATTTGTCTTGTAATAAGATAAGCAGACTTAAGGTCAAGAAGCCACTGCCAAAGGGGTTGTTTGCTGAGAACTGAAGACAAGCTTCCTGTTTCAAATGGTATCTAGGGAAATTTCCATTAACTCCAATGCCAGTAGAATGAAACTGAAATGAAACTGGTAGGTCAGCAACGCTATGCCAGCCTCAAGTAGGCAGAAATATACTTTGTCTCTCCTTTTCTGTCTGCAGTTTATCCAAAAATTCAAAGTCTATAGCAAATAAAAAATCAAAGTAGCCATTTTTTCTTCAGCAAAAGCATATTACTAATTGGGCTCCAAACCCCACACATCACATTCTGGATTCATTATGGGGGCATAGCTCTCAAATCTGATGGGTATGGAAGTGACAAATTATAACCAGACAGGTGAACTTTGTCCATAAATTAATCCCATAAAACTGAGAGGATATAGGAAGAATCCTCATAGCAGACAGAGAGAGGATTTTAATTGTTCAAAAAGTTCAGAGTATTTAATAAACACTAAGACATTTGTTGCCAGTAGACCTGCCTTGTATTAAATATTAAATATCAGAGAGAAGAAAATCATATAGATCAGAAGCTCAGATTTACATAAAGATCAATGAGAAAATTCAATGAAACTAAAATAAAAACTTTTATTTATTTTTAATTGATCTAACAGATAGGGAGGTACTTGAAGTAAGCACCATCATTTTTACCTCCAGCCAGATACAGCTGGGCAATGTCAAGAGCTTTGTACTACATTTAATAAATGCAGAAATTCTTCATAACCATCTCCCATATGCAGCGTGTCTAATTTTTACCTCTGTAGGGCCTATAAATGGAAGCAACAATAGAGTCATGATCTGTGATGCTGTTTCTGCTATATATAGATATGAAAAACCAGTATGATAAAAAACTGATCATCATTAATATCAACTAGTAATAATATCTGTATTTGTCTACTTATGTGTGCTGTTGTTCTGTCACTAAGTCATGTCTGACTCTTTGTAATCCCATGGACTGCAGCACACCAGGCACCAAGGAGTTCTCAGGCAAGAATACTGAGGCGAGTTACCGTTTACTTGTCCAAGGTATCTTCCCTACCCAGAGATCGAACCCATGTCTCCTGCATTGGCAGGTGGATTCTTTACCACTGAGCTACCAGGGAAGCCCATCTGTACTGTTGCCATACAGACCTATATGGCTGATTAATATTAAATTGAAAGTAAAGAAAAAAAATATAGATCTTTGGGTACTTCAAAGGCACTTTAAAATAGAAATAAGAATAACTGAAGTTTTAGAAACAAATCCTTGTATTTAATAATTTTGATTTTAATTTATTAAAGAACATTTTTTTTAAAGCCTCACCCCCATGGGAATTACTTTACTACCTTTTATCTGAATTTATTGGATATATATTTCTTCCCAGGAGCACACTGTACATATGGGTTCCATGTAAATGAACTACATTTTGATAAGTCTGTGATGATGGTTTGAGGATGGGTTTTTGAACGATTTTCAGTCTAGAGATCAGTGTGCACCAAGATGCTCTTTGACTGGTTCTCTATACAAAGAAGATCTTCATGACCCAGATAAGCATAGCAGTGTGATCACTCAGCTAGAGCCAGACATCACGGAATGTGAGGTCAAGTGGGCCTTAGGAAGCATTGCTAAGAACAAAGCTACTGGAGGAGATGGAATTCCAGTCAAGCTATTTAAAATCCAAAAAGGTGATGCTGTGAAAGTGCTGCACTCAGTATGCCAGCAAATTTGGAAAACTCAGCAGTGGCCACAGGACTGGAAAAGGTCAGTTTTCATTCCAATCCCAAAGAAAGGCAATGCCAACGAATACTCAAACTACTGCACAATTGCACTCATCTCACACGCTAGCAAAGTAATGCTCAAAATTCTCCAAGCCAGGCTTCAGCAATACATGAACCGTAACTTCCTGATGTTCAAGCTGGTTTTAGAAAAGGCAGAGGAACTAGAGAACAAATTGCCAACATCCATTGGATCACTGAAAAAGGAAGAGAGTTCCAAGAAAACATGTACTTCTGCTTTATTGACTATGCCAAGCCTTTGACTGTGTGGATCACAACAAACAGTGGAAAATTCTGAAAGAGATGGGAATACCAGACCACCTGACCTGTCTCCTCAGAAATCTGTATTCAGGTCAAGAAGCAACAGTTAGAACTGGACATGGAACAACAGACTGGTTCCAAATAGGAAAAGGAGTAGGTCAAGGCTCTGTATTGTCACCCTGCTTATTTAACTTATATGCAGAGTGCATCATGAGAAGTGCTGGGCTGGAGAAAAACAAGCTGGAATCAAGATTTCTGGGAGAAATATCAATAACCTCAGATACGCAGATAACACCACCCTTATGGCAAAAAATGAAGAAGAACTAAAGAGCCTCTTGGTGAAAGTGAAAGAAGAGAGTGAAAAAGTTTCTTAAAACTCTACATCAGAAAACTAAGATCATGGCATGTGGTCCCATCACTTCATGACAAATAGTAGAGGAAAAAATGAAACAGTGAGAGACTTTACTTTTTTAGGGGGCTCCAAATCACTGCAGATGGTGACTTCAACCATGAAATTAAAAGATGCTTGCTCCTTGGAAAAAAAAGCTATGACCAGCCTAGACAACATATTAAAAAGCAGAGACGTTACTTTGCCCACAAAAGTCTGTCAAGTCAAAGCTATGGTTTTTCCTGTGGTCATGTATGGATGTAAGAGTTGGACTATAAAAAAAGATGAGCACTGAAGAATTGATGCTTTTGAACTGTGATGTTGGAGAAGACTCTTGAGAGTCCTTTGAACTGCAAGAAAATCACACCAGACCATCCTAAAAGAAATCAATCCTGCATATTCACTGGAAGGACTGATGCTGAAGCTGAAACTCCATTACATGGCCACCTGATGTGAAGAGCTGACTCATTTGAAAAGACCCTGATGCTGGGAAAGATTGAAGGCAGGAGGAGAAGGGGATGACAGAGGATGAGATGGTTGGATGGCATCATCGACTCAATGGAGAGGAATTTGAGTAAACTCTGGGAGTTGGTGATGGACAGGGAGGCCTGGTGTGCTGCAGTTCATGGGGTCGAAGAGTTGGACAGACTGAGTGAGTGAACTGGACTGAACTTCCCTATTATCTCCATCAGCTACACCACTCACTACTCACTTCCACTTGTTTGATATAAAACTAACAGTTTTTTAGTCTGATCATCGAAAAAGCAAGAGTCCCAGAAAAACATCTATTTCTGCTTTATTGACTATCCCAAAGCCTTTGACTGTGTGGATCACAATCAACTGTGGGAAATTCTGAAAGAGATGGGAATACCAGACCACCTGACTTGCCTCTTGAGAAACCTATATGCAGGTCAGGAAGCAACAGTTAGATCTGGACATGGAACAACAGACTGGTTTCAAATAGGAAAAGGACTACATCAAGGCTGTATATTGTCACCCTGCTTATTTAACTTCTATGAGAGTACATCATGAGAAACACTGGGCTGGAAGAAGCACAAGCTGGGACAAGATTGCCGGGGGAAATATCAATAACCTTAGATATGCAGATGACACCACCCTTATGGCAGAAAGTGAAGAGGAACTAAAAAGCCTCTTGATGAAAGTGAAAGAGGAGGGTGAAAAAGTTGGCTTAAAGCTCAACATTCAGAAAACGAAGATCATGGCATCCGGTCCTATCACTTCATGGGAAACAGATGGGGAAACAGTGGAAACAGTGTCAGACTTTATTTTTCTGGGCTCCAAAATCACTGCAGATGGTGACTGCAGCCATGAAATTAAAAGGCGCTTACTCCTTGGAAGAAAAGTTATGACCAACCTAGATAGCATATTCAAAAGCAGAGACATTACTTTGCCAACTGAAGTCCGTCTAGTCAAGGCTATGGTTTTTCCAGTGGTCATGCATGGATGTGAGAGTTGGACTGTGAAGAAAGCTGAGCACCAAAGATTGATGCTTTTGAACTGTGGCGTTGGAGAAGACTCTTGAGAGTCCCTTGGACTGGAAGGAGATCCAACCAGTCCATTCTGAAGGAGATCAGTCCTGGGTGTTCACTGGAAGGACTGATGCTAAAGGTGAAACTCCAATCCTTTGGCCACCTCATACAAAGAGTTGACTCATTGGAAAAGACTCTGATGCTGGGAGGGATTGGGGGCAGGAGGAGAAGAGGATGACAGAGGATGAGATGGCTGGATGGCACCTCCGACTCGACAGACATGAGTTTGAGGGAACTCAGGGAGTGCTGCGATTCATGGGGTTGCAAAGAGTCGCACACGACTGAATGACTGAACTAAACTGAAGGACTCTGGAAATGGAGATTCAGAAAAGTCGTCACACTCTGCTCAACACACCAACCAACCATTGCAAGACTTTCTTATTAATTCTACAGAAAATGACTGTCTGAAGTTATTTTAAGAAAGGAGTACATAATCCATCCTTCAGAAATGCTTTGCAATAAGACAATTGCTATAGTCAAGTAGAGAGCATGTCCTTATAGCTTTTAATAGGATATGTGTCTTGCTTAATAGTACCAAAAATGTTGTGGATGAATCTGCAAATCATATCTGTTTAATAGAATATTTTTGCTAGAGTGCAGATTTGATGATTGCAATCAATGGAGTAATGGCTTCTAATTCTTGGCGTGAATTTTCCTTAGAACTTAATGAAATGGACAATATCATTCCTTTGTTCTGATTTCTACAAGAGAATATGTGACTGGGAGCTTTCTAATCTGTTTCATAAATTTCCTTTTTCTCAGATAATTGATAGTTCAGTCCTTTTGGATTTTTGATAAGAAAATATGATCGGTGAATTGTGAAGAAGACAGAAGGAAAGATGACAGAAAAAATGGAGTCTTACCAATAGAGGTAAGTAATCAGTACAGTTTACAAGAGCTCAGTTTGTTATAAGAAGGCAAATAAGAGGTTAGTTCACTGACAGAATTAAATAGACTATGGAGAACCGATACAGTAAACACACACACCCAAAAATTAGCTCTCAAAAAGCAAAGACTGTTTTTCTTTTCTGTTATATTAACTCCTTGTTTCCAGTGTCTACAACTCTGATATCAGATTAAGTCACTCTTTGGGCTTCGATGGCTACATTTAAAAAGTCATTTGCTGCTTAAGTGAATTTTGAAAATAGAAATTCTAGGATTGAGACTGAGACTTCCCTTTGAAAAGGTAAAGGCTAAAGTCAAAATAAACATTATCACATTCTAATTTTAGGAGATACAATTTCTTTTCACATTGAACATCTCTTCTAATAGAATGCATCTTGGAATCAAAGCATGTCATACTTGAATAGACAGTTAAAAAATTGTTGGTGGAATATCAAATAAGAGTGCATCTTATAATTGACAAGGTCTTAGAAGTGGTGAAATAGGTTTTTTTTTTTTTCTTGTAGTGTGTGATATTCCTTTGCAGAGAAACTCACTAATTTTTACCTTTCTTTCTGCAGCTGCTGAGATAGTTACCTGATAATTTGTTTCAGTTTGAGTTTTCTGAGTTGAAGGTGGAATCGTTAGTCAAGTAAGTGCACATCCGGCTCACTCACTGTGTGGTACAGCGCATCAGCTGAGTAAAGCCTCTGTCTAGGGTCTCCAACAGATTCTAATTAGTCGTTTTCTGGAAAATTATGTTCAGGATGTTTAGATTGTGTTGCCAGATGTAAAAATCATTAACTGCTTCATCTACTACAATATGGTGAAATGAGATTTATTTAAAGATCACCTGTGTATCTTGTGTGCCCTTTGTTTATTATTCTCTTATTTTAAGCTTATTGAGATTCCCAAATATGTCTTTATTAGAATCAAGGGTAAAAGACAGGTGTGGAAGGGAACAAGTTAAAGGGTGAGGAAGGGTGACTGATTTGAAGGATCAGATGAAACAGAGGCACTGAGAGTCTGAAAGCCAAAGAAAGGGTTTAGGATGGCATTAATCATGTAGATGCTTTAGGAAGGTATGGATTTGATGAAAATTTTCTAAGAGATTACATTATTTCAGACATAGTTTTTAATATCTCCTCCTTTGGGTATAAATATGTTCACACTTTATAGAAAATTTATACATTTGTAATACAATTTAATTAAATAACATACAATTTGCAGTCAGCCAGTAGTCTGCGTCATTCTGTTTTCAGTAGAGTTGCCCTTTCTGCTAGTTTGGAAATCACATTTTATTTTTCTTTAAGTTAATAGAAAATTATCTGGTCTTGCAGGGCAATTTTATCTTTTTATAAAGCAGTTGCTGCTGCTGCTAAGTCACTTCAGTCATGTCCGACTCTGTGCGACCCCGTGGACTGCAGCCTACCAGGCTCCTCTGTCCATGGGATTTTCCAGGCAAGAGTACTGGAGTGGGTTGCCATTGCCTTCTCCTGTAACTGCATAGTGACACACCAATAAAGCAGTTACAGTTCACTTAAACAATTAATCTGAGTCTTAATTTTGATGTACTTGGCATCCTATGCTTTATTCTTCCTCTTTTGTTAAAATGCATTGTGCTTCTTCCATGATAGGTGGGTAGGAAGCCTTGAACATTTTGAGGCAGAAAAGAGAGTTTTGACTCTCCAACTAATTTTAAAAATGAGAAAAAGTCACTTATTTCTATTTTTTCTGACTTTTTTCCATGTTAGAGAAAAGCCAGAAGAAAATTATTCCATTATTAGATGTAATAATGTATTAAAAAATAATAGAGAGATTTTGGGAAATTTGTATATTTGGAGATACTTTATATATAAGAGAACTCCTCAAATCTGCTGAACTCTTGCAACGTGATACTAAGTGCTATGTATCTTGTTAATACTCTCTATACTAATCTTATTATTTAATCTTCAGATAACTTTTTACGCTCAGTGTTAATATCATGCTAACTTTAGACAAATAGAGATGAGAATTTAAGTAACTTTGCCAATTTGTGTAACTATTGCTAGAGTAAGGATTTGAAATGAGGTTTATTTTACTCCTAAGTTCCTCCTTGTATTATTCTATACAATGTTATCTATCAGCAGGAAAGTTACTAAAGAATTTAAACATGGAAATGGCATTATTGAATTTCTATGTTGAAATATTGCCCTGGTAGCAGTTTAGAGATAGATTTGATGTAAGGCAATAACAGAGGAAACAAATCTTAAAAGCCAGTAAGAAAATAAATTGGGAAAGATGAAGATGCATGTATTAGAGGAGTAGTAATAATTGTTGTTCAGTTGCTAGGTAGTGTCCAACTCTTTGTGACCCCATGGACTGCAGCACACCAGGCCTCCCTGCCCTTCACCATTTCCCGAAGTTTGCTCAAACTCATGTCCACTACTCAGTGATGCCATTCAACTGTCTCATCCTCTGTTGTTCCTTTCTCCTCTTGCCTTCAGTCTTTCTCAGCATCAGGGTCTTTTCTAATGAGTCAGCTCTTCACATCAGGTGGACAAAGTATTGGAGCTTTAGCTTCCCCATCAGTCTTTCCAGTGAATAGTCAGAGTTGAGTTCCTTTAGGATTAACTGGTTTGATCTCCTTGCTGTCCAAAGATCTCTTAAGTGTTTTCTCCAGTTTGAAAGCATCATTCTTCAGCACTCAGCCTTCTTTATAGTTGAACTCCTTTCTTTATAGTTGAATTTTGAGGCAGAAAAGAGAGTTTTGACTCTCCAACTAATTTTAAAAATGAGAAAAAGTCACTTATTTCCAGTACTCTTGCCTGGAAAATCCCATGGACGGAGGAGCCTGGTAGGCTGCAGTCCACGGGGTCGCACAGAGTCGGACACGACTGAAGTGACTTAGCAGCAGCAGCAACTGCTTTATAAATACTTGAATCCTTTCTTTATAGTTGAACTTCATTCGTACATGACTACTGGAAAAATTACAGCTTTGACTATACAGACCTTTGTTGGCAAAGTGATATCTCTGTTTTTTAATACACTGTCTAGGTTTGTCATAGCTTTTCTTCCAAAGAGTAAGCATCTTTTAATTTCATGGCTGCAGTCACCATCCACAATGATTTTGGAGCCCAAGAAAATAAAAACTGTCACTGTTTCCATTGTTTCCCCATCTTTATGCCGTGAAGTGATGGGACCGGTTACCATGATCTTAGTTTTTTGAATGTTGAGTTTTAAGCCATCTTATTCACTCTCCTCTTTCTCTTTCATCAAGAGGCTCTTTAGTTCCTCTTTGCTTTCTGCCATAAGGATAGTATCATCTGCATATCTGAGGTTGTTGATATTTCTCCTGGCAATCTTGATTCCAGCTTGTGCTTCATCCAACCTGGCATTTTGTACAATGTATTCTGCATATAAGTTAAATAAGCAGGGTGGCACTATATAGCCTTGACATACTCCTTTCCCAATTTTGAACCAGTCCATTTTTCCATATTCAGTTCTAACTGTTGCTTATTGACCTGCAGACAGGTTTCTCAGGAGGCAGGGAAGGTGGTCTGTTATTCCTATTTCTTTTAAGAATTTTCACAGTGTGTTGTGATCCACCCTGTCAAAAGCTTTAGCATAGTCAGTGAAGCAGAAGTAGATGTTTTTCTGGAATGGTATTGCTTTTTCTATGATCCAGTGGATTTTGACAGTTTGACCTCTGGTTCCCTGCTTTTTCTAAATCCAGCTTGTATATCTGAAATTTTTTGGTTCACAAACTGTTGAAGACTAGCTTGCAGGATTTTGAGCATTACCTTAGTAGCAGGTGAAATGAGTGCAGTTGTGCAGTAGTTTAAACGTTCTTTGACACTGCCCTCCTTTGGGATTGAAATGAAAACTAACCTTTTCCAGTAGCAATAATAATGATATTAATAATACTTGTCAGTAATAATGATGTTACCTGTACTATGTTAAATAATAGTATTTGTAAATAACAAAAGACTAGGTGATTTATACAATTCTCTATGGAGGGTAACTGAAATCTGGATTAAACAATAAAAAAATTCTACTTAAACAGCCTTCAGAGAACCAATGAAGAATCACCATCTCAGAATTCCAGGTAAAAAGGAAACCAAGTCTGGAATATCCTGGGTCATCCACATCCTCCTGAGGTGTTGATAATTCTGTGGTAGTGATGAAAGGCTGAGTTTTGCTTTTGGAAGTCCCACAGAGCTAGTGTAATAGGGTTTGGAGTCAAGTCTGCCAAATCAATGGCCCTGTGAATTTCCATTACTTTTAATTGGAACCTGAAAAACTATACATTTGAAGAAAATGTGAATCAGAAGTAGTTGGTGACTCAGTGGTGAAGAGTCCACCTGCCAATGGAGACAGTACATGCCCTGGAACAACTAAGTCCCCATGCCAGAAGTATGGGGCCGGTGCTCTAGAGCCCGGGAGCTGAAACTACTGAGCCCCTTGCTGCACCTACTGTAGCGTGTGTGCCTACAGCCTGTGCTCTGTGACCAGAGAAGCCACTGCAATAAGAAGCCTACACAGCACAACTAGAGAGTAGTCTCCACCCTCCCACCCTCTCCCCACCCCCTACCTCCC
>SJXQ01012883.1:52422-76656 GCA_006408695.1 Aepyceros melampus
ACCTCCCTATGCCCTCCACCCCAACTTGAGAAAAGCATGCACAGCAATGAAGACCCAGTACAGCCAAAAATAAATTAATTTTAAAAATTTTAAAAAGAAGTAGATGAACCTTTGCAGGGACTGCAGCTCAACTTGGAATTGTTTTGATCTTCAGAATTGAACTGAGGTGAGCTCAGATTACCATTCCATTCTGGTATCTAACAAAAACAGCATGATTCCTCTCTGGAGAATGGTGAGATTCTAGGCTTTGAGTAATTTCTACAGCAATTTTACAAATATAATGCCTGACATAAAAAAGGAGACAAGACATCATGAATGACATAGCAAAAGCAGACAATAGAAACAGATTTACCAAGTACCCTAGATCATAAAAGTGAAGGGCATTAAAATAACTCATCTTCTTTTCAAGAGTAAAAAAGAAATGATTGAACATTTTGAAGAGAACTATAAACTACTTCTAAAGCTCAAAAATTTATCATTGAAAACTATAGTGTCGTTAATTAAGATATTAAAGGATGGTTTCTAAGAGAAGATGCAATGCAACTGAAGAAGGAATTCAGAATTAGGAATGTAAATCAGAAGGAAAAAGAGGAAAATATGAAAAAGATCACATAATGATGTAGTGAGAAAAGCCTCAACTTTGCTTTGGAATTGCAGAAGGAAAGGGAAGAAAAAATCAGACACGTGTACTATTTGAAAAAATGATTGCTGATATGAGTCAAATTATTAGAAGACATCATGCGGTAGATCTAAGAACTCTCATTAACTCCAAGTAAATTAAATGGCAAAAAACAAATTAATAGTATCCATCTTTTAGCAGTGTGCTTTAGTCTGTATTTTACAAAGAGCTTGGAGGGAACATCAGAAAGTAGTACTTTTCAAAGGTCATACTCTGTAGTTGCCTTACTGAGTTTTCACTTTGGCCATGGTAGGTGTTTACCTCATACGAATCTCATATTTTAAACCTGTAGTCACTTTAGCTAAGGTAAGCTGAAGAAACTTGGGGATCTTGAATGTTCATTACTGGTATATTATAGAGACCCAGGATTGTATTCTGAGAAAAAGCCCATTACAGTCAGCAGATAGTCCCTTAGCTTGACTAAACTGACTTTTTAATCCAGGATTGTAGCTAGTTTATCATCTTGCTTTCTTAGAGATTCACAATATTTCTTTTGACTTTTCTTTTCTTTTTTCCTGAAAAGAAATAGAATTTGGCAGGATTTTCTGTGTTGACTAGAGTGTTGAAGAAGAGACAAAAAGTGTTATGGGAGACCCAATGAGCCAATAACCAAATAAAAATATAATCAAAGTTATCGTAGGCTTCCTCATGTAAAGAGCTTGTTCTAGTAACTGAAATACAAACAAAAAATTTCAAAGAATTATGGTCTAAGATGGGAAGAGATCTTCCACCCAGCAGGAGATGTTTGGGGTAAATGTGTGAATGGTGTGTCAAGCAATGAAGTCTATACTCTCAACAGTCAAGATTCTATAATAAATTGATGAGGCTTGTAATACAGGCAAATTAGGAAGTGATTCATGTGAATTACACAAATATAAACCATTTAATATTTTTCCTTATTTTCATAAATATAAAAATCTTGTGTTTTTATACACATCTTGTATTTCCTAAAAAATATTTGATTTCTCTTTCTAACATTTACTGTGGTTGGAAGAACAGCATTTTTCAAAAATGAGAAGTTCAAGAAGCATACTTAATGAAGGGAATAATAGCTCAATTAAGTGCAACACAGAGAAATGACTGCTTAATAGAAATAAATTTCATTTGCACTTCAGATTTTGGTAGGAAGCATTATTTTCTGAATTGATTTTATTGAAAACTGCCAGAAGCAATTTTTCAATGAAGTATTTTATGCTGATGGCATTTACTCCTTACTGTACCTTCCTCAAACCTTAATAGTGTTGGACATGTATCCTCTGACCTAAGGTTATTTTTCTTAGGTATTTGAATATCAATGTCTCTAAGTTAACTGTATTTAACAATATTTAGTTACCTGAAAGTAAAATAAGGTTGAGGTATAGTTAACTTCATAAATAATCTATAGCAGCTTTATTAGGAAAAAATAAACTATTGCTGTCATAGGTTTTAGAAAAACTGTGTGAAATTGCAGGAGTCAGTAAACAATATACTCTGTCTTATTCTTGAAAACAAATTATTTCAGTATTCTTTGAATAGTTAAAAGGCCCTTTTCAAGAGTAATCTGCCAAAAGAAGACCCTCCTTTCCTTTTATTACTTACAGTGAGTTACCTTAGAGTTTCTCTAGGTAGCCATGTTCCTATTGGTGTGCGTAGAAGACACCAGAATATCATAGGGAATAAAGTAAAAAGCACAATTAAGTTGTGAGTCAAAGGCTCATTAAAGAACTCAGTTGAAGAAATGGTATCTCTATTACACACAAATTTCTTCTAGGCCCTAAATAAGCTCCCTCTGTGTGAAAAAAGCAAAATCAGTCATGTTGATTTTGTGAACATTTATCTTTAGTTCTTTAGTGCAATTAGAGAAAGTAGGAAGGCTGCTCTACTTAAGATGAAAGACATGAAAAATCTCCACTCTTTTGTGTTTTCATAAATTAGAATGTATTTAAGTGACAGAGGACAAACAGAATCTCTTGCTGCTGCTGCTGCTAAGTCACTTCAGTCGTGTCCGACTTTGTGTGACCCCATAGATGGTAGCCCACCAGGCTCCCCTGTCCCTGGGATTCTCCAGGCAAGAACACTGGAGTGGGTTGCCATTTCCTTCTCCAATGCATGAAAGGGAGAAGTAAAAGTGAAGTCGCTCAGTCGTGTCCGACTCTTAGCGACCCCATGGACTGCAGCCTAGCAGGCTCCTCCACCCATGGGATTTTCCAGGCAAGAGTACTGGAGTGGAGTGCCATTGCCTTCTCCAACAGAATCTCTTACCAAGTTCAAGGGGATGACAGAGGATGAGATGGCTGGATTGCATCACTGACTCGATGGACGTGAGTCTGAGTGAACTCCAGGATTTAGTGATGGACAGGGAGGCCGGGCATGCTGCGATTCATGGGGTTGCAGAGAGTCGGACACGATGAGCAACTGAACTGAATTGAGTTAAAGAATGATTTGGAGTTTTAGTAGATTAGTGACCTTTAACAACTTGATTGCATTTTTTTTCAATAAATATGTTCTATAGTACAATCAGAGTTGGTTGAATCAATTCTACAAGATGAAAAACTCCCAGAGATGTACTAAATAGCAAGCACAGTGCTTATAGTTAACAGTACTGCGTTGTATACTTAAAAATGTCACCAAAAGGATAGATCTTAAGTTGTATTCTTGTCAGAAAATACAGTAATAATAATAAATAAAAGGTGCTGAAAGAAACTTAGAGGTAAGTGGTATATTTATGGTATCAAGTTGTTACATAGCTTATTGAATGTCAGCCATATCTCAATAAAATTGGTTTAAAAATATTTCCGAGGCAATGAAAGAGGGTTAAGAATGACCTAAGTGAGAGAAGAGAGCTGTAGAAGAATTCAATTTCCCTAACATTTTAGATAGAGAACATCTGGTTGTCACACTTGGCCCAGATTTTACACTTAGTCATATTTTGTTTGATTTGTTTTATTCCAACTTTTATAGTTAAAATGCAATTGAATTAAACAAATATGTTTGAAAGACTAAAAAAGAAAAAAAAAATTCTGTTAGAAATCCAAATAAATCATCCAAATAAACATTAATATTTCAAATCCCTGAGCATCAGAGAAAAGATGTCAAAATCAGGTTAATTTGAGAAAGCTCTGCCTATATATAATGTTAAAGAGTCAGCTTCAAGACAGCCAATAATGTAGGAGTCCTGATTACTTTGGATAAAATTATTTCACAGGGGAACGAAGAGGGCAAAGTTAGAATCTAAAATTAAAGGGACAAGTCAGAGCAAGAAGCTCCAAATAAAAATGACCAAACACAAAATAGAAACAAAATAGCACTGGGCAGCTGTGTTACACCAACAAGGTTGCTTTACTTGGTGAATTAATAACTTGGTCCTTTGGGCAAGTCGAAGGCCCTTTGCCATGCTGGTAAGGACACACCTTTGTCTTTATTCTGCCAGAATTCCCTGCTGCCTTCAATATCCTGCCTAGGGACAAACGCATAAGGGATTTATCATTCCACAAAGCTGTCAAAATTCAGGAGGAAGACAAGGACATTAAAAGTCATCTTGTTCAACCTCAGGATTTTAGAGATGAAATAAATGAGGACTAGAGGTTAAGAGGCTTAAGGCTTTCCAAATCAGGACTGGAACTCAGGTATCTTTATTGTTTTATACAGAAACTTCAGTTGAATATCATCCAAGATTCCTGAAACAGAGAGTATTTCTAGTCTATTTAAACGGATTTTTTTTAAAAGGGTGAAATTTCTGCAAAAAGGCATTTTTAGTGCATCTGATTCAACCATGTCAAAAATTGATAGACTGTGAAAATATTAGAATAATCAACAAGGAAGAATTTAGATTGTCTTCTATGAATTATACAGTCACAGCTCAAATAAATTTTTATTCTATATCATCATTTTTTAGGCTGAAATAATGGATATTTATTTTCAGTTTCTTTGTTGAATTTTCTACTTAATCTGTTAAAAGAAAATGTACTCTGTTTCCAGAGTCTGAATTTTAGAGCTGTTTGAATTTTTGAAAAGTGATTCTACCATGAGCCAGAAATGTGGCCTTGGGTAAGGCATCTAATCAATTTGTGTAATAATTCAGTAACTACTTCTGTAAAATAGGACTAATAATAAGATGTGAATGGAAAATGAGTTCAATATGTAAAGGGTTTAATACAAACCCTGGTGAAGAGTCATCACTATGTAAGTGATAGTCATTGATACAAATACTGCCCATTGGTATTATCATCATGTTTTATGCATTTTCTTTGAGAGACTATAATATACCTTTTTAGTATATAAATTATTTCATGTTTGGAACATTATTTTTTATTTATAGTTGATTTCAAGGTCATGTTAGTGTTAAGTATATAGCACAATGATTCAGTTACACATATATATTTCAAATTCTTTTCCCTTATAGATTATTACAACGTATTAAGTAGAGTTCCTTGTGCTATACTGTATAGTAAGATTAAGTAACTCTACTTAATACTTTTCCTTGTTGTTTATATGTTTTATATATGCTAAGCAATTTCAGTCGTTTCTGACTCTTAGCGACCCCATGGACTGTAGCCTGCTCAACTCCAAAATACTTAGAAATTAGTATTCCTTGTTTTTCATGCTAGAGTGTGCTATAATGATTTTGTCATGAATCTGTTTCAGAAATCAAAAATGATAAATACCCCTTAGAAAGAATATGATAAAAATACATGCCACATATGATTGGAGTGGAAATTTATTTTAATCTCATTGCCACAGAATGTTGATATCCTTTAAGCAAGTTTAATACACTCATTATTGAACTTAAGAGTTGGTCTTTGTGAAACTAAGTAGGTCTGAGCACTAGAAACTAATATTCTTTAAAAATATAAATCTACAGTTAATGTACAAATGACAAGACTAGAAAATCTTCTGGTATATCAAGTATATTAAGCTATAGTTTGACAATATTTGCATAAATATGGACCTTGAATTTATAGCAAAAAATCCTGATTACTATGTTAATTTTTAACTTTTCTAATATATACACGTGCTCTAAGAATTTTGTTTTGTTAACTAATATAGTTATTTTAACACAGACATATAATTTTCCCTAGCCTATATATCCTCAGTGAATTATTGAGAGAATTATAATATTAGAAGAAATACCTCTTAGTTAAATAAACCAAGAAAAAGAATAAAGAATGTATCAGTCTTTTTTTCCCCCTCAGATACAGTTTAGACTAATATGATCCTGAAGAAAGGCACAAAAACTCTAACAACTAACAACCCACAAATATCTGAGAATCTGGGCAAGATAATTTCAAATTATATTTTAGAAAAATATTTAATGACATAAGTAGCTCTAATGCAGATAAGAAATGAAACACTTCTAGGTACTGTCACTAACAATGAAGATTTTAACATAATCAGAGCAAAACAAAATTTAAGAGTGTTAGATTTTATTTGTTTCTCATGGTACCTGAGGTTCAACGTAAACCTATCTTTGAATATTCTGCTTTGAAGGTGATTGAGTGTTTAAATCGATAACGTTGAAACATTTTATGTTTGTGGAGAATAGACCCAGGATTGACAATTTGGATTGATTTATGTTTAGCTTTGATAGAAGATGGCATAATGCAGGCTGTATTCCTGGTTGACTGTTTGCATGTTCAGCTAATGAAACTATCATCCTGGTGAGTCTGCCCAGTGAAGGGGACGTGAGTCATAGCACACCCATAAAGCTAGATGTAGACTTCTTACTGAATTCTCTAGAAACGAATCATGTGCTCCCTTTCGGAAGCCCTGTATCTCCCAGTTCTAAAACACTGAGGTAACAGTAAAAGATTCTTATCTTACTAGTCTTAATAGAAAAACTCAAAACCTTTCTGGCTACAGGAGTTAATTTTACCACGTGTTTGTATATCCAAAGAAATTTGTTTTAGGTGGGATGTTTTGGGAAGAACAATTTAATTTTTCAATATTTTATTTGTTCTTAAAAAAAATAAATAATATCAGTAGAAGGAATCTGCTCTAAGCCCATGCCATTGTGGGGACATCCAAAAGTAGAAAATTAATTTAAAATTTTTTCACTGTTTGGTCACTGTCCTATTGACAATACAAGTGTAAAATTTAGCAGAAAATTAAGCCAGCAACTTTAGAAAAAGAAGGCTGATTATTTGGACTACTAGTCATGTGATTTTAAAAAAACTGTCAGGTAATAAAAGGATTTTTCTTGCAGTTTCCTTTTTTTACTCAAGAAATTTCCCTAGTGCCTTAAGTATAAGCTGCTGCTTTAAAAAGATTTTCCTTTTGTCAGAGTTCTGTAAAGACTCCAATGTCCACAGCTTGGAAACTGAGTAGAGTACAAATAGAATTAACAAGTTGTTAGAAGCCCTGGATTGTGTGCCACTTCTCTAACTTTTTCTGTGACTTTGGACAATGATTTCAACTCTCTGGACTTTAATATTTGTCATTTATATAATGACACATGGATAAATTAGATAATTCATTTCAAAAGTTCAGTGCACAAGTTTTAACATAACATATATGTGCGTGCATGCTCAGTCGTGTTTGACTCTTTGCAAACCTATGGACTGTAGCCTGCCAGGCTCCTCTGTCCATGGGATTTTTCCAGATAAGAATATTGGAGTGGGGTGCTATATCTTCCTCCAGGGGATCTATGCAACCCAGGAATTGAACCCATGTCTCTGGCATTGCAGGTGGATTCTTCACCTGCTGATCCATCAGGGAAGCCCCTAATGTAACATAAACATGCTTTTACAAAATTCAGTTCTTTATGGTTTTACAAAACAGTAAGATTGTCTCTAAGTGTATAGAAATCTTACCAAAGAAAATGACCATAAACATGTACACTCGTGGCTGATTCATGTCAATGTATAGCAAAACGAATACAGTATTGTAAAGCAAAACAAACTAAAAAATAAAAATTAATTAAAATTAAAAAAAATTTTTGTTTCAGAGATTTTATTACTTTATCAGCTTACCATTTTACTAACAGGTTAGATCCTTTTTCTCAGTGCAAACATCAGCTCCAGGTAAAGTTATGATTTCTGTTGGATGATTTCTATAATTGGGCTTTATGAAGATTAGAGATTGCAATGGACAGTTGACTAGAGATTGCTAATAACAAGCTCATGTCTCACCTTCAACTTCAGAGATCACTGGGCAGAGGGCTATTTTAGGCTAGGCAAGTAGTATTTGTTTTATCCCAGTGGAAGAGACTTTTCTTAAGCAGTATTCTGAGAACAAGGTCAGTTTTCATTCCAATCCCAAAGAGGCAATGCCAAAGAACATTCAAGCTACTGCACAATTGCACTCATCTCACACGCTGGCAAAGTAATGCTCTAAATTTCAAGGCCAGGCTTCAACAGTATGTGAACCATGAACTTCAAGATGTTCAAGCTGGATTTAGAAAAGGCAGAGGAACCAGAGACCAAATTGCCAACATCAGGTGGGTCATCAAAAAAGCAAGAGAGTTCCAGAAAAACATTTACTTCTGCTTTATTGATTACACCAAAGCTTTTGACAGTGTGGTCACAACAAACTATGGAAAATTCTTAAAAAGAAGAGAATACCAGACCACCTTACTTGCCTCCTGAGAAATCATATGCAGGTCAAGAAGCAACAGTTAGAACTGGACATGGAAAAACAGACCAGTTCCAAATTGGGAAAGGAGTACATCAAGGCTGTATATTGTCACCCTGCTTATTTAACTTATATGCAGAGTATATCACCCAAAATGCCGGGCTGGATGAAACACAAGCTGGAGTCAAGATTGCTGGAAGAAATATCAATAACCTCACATATGTAGATGACAGCTCCCTTATGGCAAAAAGTGAAGAAGAACTAAAGAGCCTCTTGATGAAGTGAAAGAGGAGAGTGAAAAAGTTGGCTTAAAACTCAACAATCAGAAAATGAAGATCATGGCATCCGGTCTCATCACTTCATGGCAAATGGAAACAGTGACAGACTTTATTTTTTTGGGGCTCCAAAATCACTGCAGATGCTGACTACAGCCCTATAATTAAAAGATACTTGCTCCTTGGAAGAAAAGCTATGACCAACTTAGACAACATATTAAAAAGCAGAGACATTTGCCAACAAAAGTCCATCTAGTCAAAGCTATGGTTTATCCAGTGGTCATGTGGATGTGAGAGTTGGACAGTAAAGAAAGCTGAGTGCCAAAGAATTAATGCTTTTAAACTGTGGTATTGGAGAAGACTGTTGAGAGTCCCTTGGACTGCAAGGAGAAACAACCAGTCCATCCTAAAGGAAATCAGTCCTGAACATTCATTGGAAGGACTGATGCTGAAGCTGAAACTCCAATACTTTGGCCACCTGATGTGAAGAACTGACTTATTGGAAAAGACCCTAATGTTGGGAAAGATTGAAGACAGGAGGAGAAGGGGATGACAGAAGATGAGATGGTGGGATAGCATGACCTACTTGATGGACCTGAGTTTGAGCAAGCTCCGAGAGTTGGTGACGGACAGGGAGGCCTGGCGTGCTACAGTCCATGGGGTTGCAGAGAGTCAGACACAACTGAGTGACTGAACTGAACTGAGAACATACCACAATTTTTGATGGTTATAAAATGTCAATAAAATTAGGATATGGAGAAATATTTTGAGCCCTGGTAGATTGGTACAGTTAGAAATACTTGACTTTACAGAAAGACTGTAGAACCTGTACTCTGTTTTCTTTTCTCTAAGACTGTTCTTTATCAGGAACTCTATCTATCAGATCTAGACCTTTAAATCTATTTCTCACTTCCACTGTATAATCATTAAGGGATTTGATTTAGGTCATACCTGAATGGTCTCATGGTGTTGCCCACTTTCTTCAATTTAAGTCTGAATTTGGCAATCAGGAGTTCATGATCTGAGCCACAGTCAGCTCCCGGTCTTGTCTTTTTTGACTGTATAGAGCTTCTCCATCTTTGGCTGCAAAGAATATAATCAATCTGATTTCGGTGTTGACCATCTGGTGATGTCCATGTGTAGAGTCTTCTCTTGTGTTGTTGGAAGAGGGTGTTTGCTATGACCAGTGCATTTTCTTGGCAAAACTCTATTAGTCTTTGGCCTGCTTCATTCCGCATTCCAAGGCCAAATTTGCCTGTTACTCCAGGNAAAGAATATAATCAATCTGATTTCGGTGTTGACCATCTGGTGATGTCCATGTGTAGAGTCTTCTCTTGTGTTGTTGGAAGAGGCCTGGCAGTGAGTTTTAAAATATAATACCAAAAAAAATAAAAAATAAAAAATAAAATAAAATATAATACCAAAAGCACAATCCATGAAAGAAAAAATGGTTAAGTTAAAATTTAAAACTTCTGCTCTGCAAAAGATACTGTTAACAGAATGAAGAGACAAGCCACAGACTCAGAGAAAGTATCTGCAAAACACATATCTGATAAAAAATACTTGTATCTAATATATACAAACAACACTTAAACCTCAATGAGAAAACAAGCACCCCAATTAAAAATGGACAAAACAGTGCTTCTCTGGTGGCTCAGTGGTAAAGAATCCCCCTGCTAATGCAGGAGAAACAAGTTTGGTCCTTGATCCAGGAAGATCCCACATGCTGCTGAGCAAATAAGCTCGTGCACCACAACTACTGAGCCTGTGCTCTATAGCCAGGAAACCCCAACTACTGAGCCCATGTGCCACAACTACTGAAGCCTGTGCACCCTAGAACCCATACTCCACAACAAGAGAAGCCACCACCATGAGAAACTCTCACACCGCAACTAGAGAGGAGCCACTGCTACCTGCAGCTAGAGAAAACCTGTGCACAGGGATGAAGAACCAGTACAGCCTCTAGATAAATGAAAACAATAAATTTTTAAATGGACAAAATAATCAAAAAATTACTAGAGCAAATCAAATAATTTGGCAAAGTCACATGATATAAAATTATACAGAGAGATCCCTTGCATTCCTATACACTAACAATGAAAAATCAGAAAGAGAAATTAACAATCCCACTCACCATTGCAACAGAATAAAATATGTAGGAATAAACCCACCTAAAGAGATAAAAGACGTGTATGTAGAGACTATAAGACACTGATGAAAGACACTATAAGACATTGATGAAAGAAATCAAAGGTGACCCAAACAGATGGAGAGATATATCATGTTCTTGGATTGGAGAATCAGTATTGTCAAGAAGCCTATACTACCTAGAGTGATCTACAGATTCAATGCAATATCTATCAAATTACCAATGACATTTTTCACAGAACTAGAACAAAAATTTTCACAATTTATATGGCAACACAAAAGACCCCAAATAGCCAAAGCAATCTTGAGAAAGAAAAATGGAGCTGGAGGAATCAATAGTCCTGACTTCAGACTATACTACAAAGCTACAGTCATCAAGACAGTATGGTACTGGCACAAAAACAGAAATATAGACCAATGGAACAAGATAGAAAGTCCAGAGATAAACTCACACAGATATGGGTACCTTATATTTGACAAAGGAGGCAAGACTATACAATGGAAAAAAGACAGCTTCTTCAATAAGTAGTGCTGGAAAAACTGGACAGCTTCCTGCAAAAGAATGAAATTAGAAACTTCCTAACACCATACACAAAAAATAAACTCAAGCTGAATTAAAGATCTAAATGTAAAGCCAGAAAAACTATTAAGCTCTTAGAGGAAAACACAGGCAGTGTTCTCTTAGATATAAATTGCAGCAAGATTCTCTCTGATCCACCTCCTAGTGTAATGGAAATAGAAACAACAATAAACAAATGATACCTTTAAATTTAAAAGTTTTTGCACAACAAAGGAAACTATAAACAAGATTAAAAGATAGATTGGGAGAAAATAATTACAAATGAAGCAACTGACAATCTCCAAAATATATAAGCAGATCATATAGCTCAGTATCAGAAAAATAATCCAATCAAAAAATGGACAGAGGACCTAAACAGACAGTTCTACAAAGAAGACATACAAATGGCAAATAAACACATGAAAAGATGCTCAACATCGCTCATTATTAGAGATGTAAATCAGAACTACAATGAGGTATCACCTCACACCAGTCAGAATGGCCATCATCAAAACAATCTACAAACAATAAATACTGGAGAGAATGTGGAGAAAAGGGTACCCTCCTCACTGTTGGTGGGAATGTAAACTGATACAGCCACTATGGAGAACAAATGGAGATTCCTTAAAAAACTGGGAATAAATCTGTTATGCATGTGTGCATGCTCAGCCACTCAGTCGTGTCCGACTCTTTGCAACCCTGTGGACTGTAGCCCGCCAGGCTCCTCTGTCCATAGGACTTTCCAGGAGTGGATACTGGAGTGGGTTTCCCTTCCTCTTCCAGGGGATTTTTCCCACCCTGGTATTGAACCTGAGTCTCCTACATCTCCTGCATTGCAGGAAGATTCTTTACTGCTGAGCAATTGGGGAACCTACCATATGACCCATCCATCCCACTAATGGGCACATACCCTGAGAAAACCAAAATTCTAAAAGACACATGTACCCCAGTGTTCACTGAAGCACTATTTACAATTACCATGTGTGGGAGCAACCTAGATGTCCATCAGCAGATGAATGGATAAAGAAGATGTGGTGCATATGTACAATGGGATATTACTCAACCATAAAAAGAACGGATTTGAGTCAGTTCTATGAGGTGGATGAACCTAGAGCCTGTTATACAGAGTGAAGTCAGAAAGATAGAAACAAATATAGTATATTAACGCATATATATGGAATCTAGAAAATGGTACTGATGAACCTATTTGCAGGCAAGGAATAGAGATACAGATGTAGAGAATGGACTTGTGGACACAGTAGAGGAGGGAGAGGGTGGGATGAATTGAAAAGGTAGCATTGAGATATATATATATATATATATATATACACACACACACACACACACACACAGACACTATCTGTGTAAAGTGGATAGCTAGTGGGAAGTTGCTGTTTAACACAGGGAGGCCAGCCTGGTGCTCTGTGATGACCTAGAGGGGTGGGATGGAGTGGGAGAGAGGTTCAAGAGGAAGAAGATATATATACGGTTATGACTGATTTGTGTTGTTGTACAGCAGAAACCAACACAACATTGTAAAGCAATTTTCTTCCAATTAAAAAATATATTAAATAAAAATACATCAAAAAATAAAGATGGGCAAAATATCTGAGCATAAGAAAGAATGAAGAAATACACAAATGATAAACAAGCATATGAAAAGATAGTCAACATAGTATGTCCTTTGGGAACTGCAAATTAAATCAATAGTGAGATACCATTATGTCCTTGTTAAAATGGCTAAAATCCAGAAACTGACAATATCAAATACTGGTGAGGATGCAGAAAAACAGGAATCCTCATTTACTGCTAGTGGGAATGCAAAATGGTGTCACTTTGGAAGACAGTTTGGCAGTTTCTTACAAAGGTAAACATAGTTTTACCATACTATCCAAGTCAGTTGAAAACTTGTGTCCACACAAAAAACCTGCACATGGATTTTTAAAAATCATTTTTAGTATAGGTGAGAGAGATTAAGAGGTACAGAGTTCTAGATACAAAATAAATGAGTCATGGCATGAAATGTACAGTGTGGAGAATATAATAATTGTGTAATATTTTTGAATGGTGACAGTAATTAGACTTATTGTGGTGATAATTTTGAAATGTAGAGCAATATACAATCACTAAGTTGTGTATAATAACAGGAGCTAACATAGTGTTGTAGGTCAATTATACTTCAAAAGCAAACTCATGGAGAAAGAGATCAGAAATGTAGTTACCAGAAACAGGGTGGGAGGAGGGGGAATTGGATGAAGGCTGTCAAAAGGTACAAACTTCCAGTTATAAGATAAATAAGTACTAGGGATGAAATGTACCACATGAGAAACATAATTAACACTTGTATGTTATATATGAAAGTTGTTAAGATAGTAAATCCTAAGAGTTCTCATCATAAGTAAAGAATTCTTTTCTATTTCTTTGAACTATATGAGCTAATGGATGTTAGCTTACTGTGGTAATCATTTCATGATGTACATGAGTCAAACAATTATGCCATATACCTTAAATTTATACAGTGCTATATGTCAATTTTATCTCAATAAAACTGAACAAAATTTTTAAAAAAAAAAATAGTATTAATAACTGCCAAAAACTAAATGGAATCAGGCTAGATGGTAAAGAATCTACCTGCAATGTGGAAGACCCAGGTTCATGCCTGGGTCAGAAAGATCCCCTGGAGAAGGGAATGGCTACTCACTCCAATATTCTTGCCTGGAAAATTCCATGGACAGAGAAACCTGGCGGGCCACAGTCCATGGGGTCACAAAGAGTCAGACACAACTGAGCGACTAATACCAAAGGAATCAAACTGTCCTTCTATAGGTGAATAGGCAAACAAACCATAGTACATCCATATAATAGAATATAATTCAGTCATAAGAAGAACTGAACTATTAAGCCATGAAAGATACAGATGAATTTTAAACACATATTGCCAAGTGAAAGAAGCCAGTCTGAAAGGCTACATACTGTATGGTTCCCAGTATGTGATATTTTGAAAAAAGCAAAACTACAATAAAGACAATATAAGATCAGTGGTTGCCTAGGGTTCAGTATAAGGGAGGAAAGGGATAAATAGGTGGCACGTGGGGATTTTTTAGAGTGGTGAAATTGTCAAGTATGATACAGTAATGCTAGATACGTATCATTTTGCATTTGCAAAAACACATAAAACTGTATAATACAAAGAGTGAACCTTAATGTAAACTATGAGTTTTAATTATAATTTTGTATCAATAAAGATTTATTCCTTGTAAGATATACCATATTAATTCAAGATGTTAATAAGAGAGGAAACTTGTATAAGTGGCAGGAGAGATGTGGGGGATAGGGCTCTATGAAACTCCATGCTCAATTTTTTTGTAAATTTATTTTTTTTTAATGTTATTTATGGCTGCATTGGATCTCAGTTGTAGCATGTGGGCTCCGTAGCTGTGGCACTTGGGCTTAGTTGCCCCATGGCATGTGGGATCTTAGTTCCCTGACCAGGGATCCAGCCCACGTTCCCTGCATTGGAATGTGGATTCTTAGACTGGACCACTAGTAGCAGTGCTCAGTTGCTTAGTCATGTCCAACTCCTTGGGACCCCATGGACTTTAGCCTGCCAGGCTCCTCTGTCCATGGAATTCTCCAGGCAAGAATAGTGGAATGGGTTGCCATTTCATTCTCCAGGAACCTTCCCATCCCAGGGATAAAACCTGCATCTCTTGCATCTCCTGCATTGGCAGGCGGATTCTTTACCACTAGTGGGTAAAGGGAGCAGCCCAAGGAAGTCCCCTATTCTGTAAATTTAAAACTAATTTTTTTAAAGTGTGAAAAAACCTGTCATTGGACAGTATGAAGTTTGTCAAGACTGGAAGAGACAACACATTTTGTTAAATTTTTAGTTAGATGTATTTCTTTTAAATGTATATATATATATATATATATACACACACACACACATATCAGAGAAGGCAATGGCACTCCACTCCAGTACTCTTGCCTGGAAAATCCCATGGACCGAGGAGCCTGGTGGGCTGCAGTCCATGGGGTCGCTAGGAGTCAGACACGACTGAGCAACTTCACTTTCACTTTTCACTTTCATGCACTGGAGAAGGAAATGGCAACCCACTCCAGTGTTCTTGCCTGGAGAATCCCAGGGACGGGGGAGGCTGGTGGGCTGCCATCTATGGGGTCGCACAGAGTCAGACACGACTGAAGTCACTTAGCATAGCATAGCATATCATATATGTTTCCATGGGGTCGCTAGGAGTCAGACACGACTGAGCAACTTCACTTTCACTTTTCACTTTCATGCACTGGAGAAGGAAATGGCAACCCACTCCAGTGTTCTTGCCTGGAGAATCCCAGGGACGGGGGAGGCTGGTGGGCTGCCATCTATGGGGTCGCACAGAGTCGGACATGACTGAAATGACTTAGCAGCATATATATACACATATGCATTATTGATATATGTGTGTGTATATATGTGTGTGTGTGTGATACATATATATAGAATATGTGGCCTGTATCTTCATTCTTGCTTTAAGATCTGATAGAGGCGGCCTTAAATTGTGTAGATGACCTTTCTGAAGAAAAGCAAGTTTGGAAGGCTTGTTCCACCAGATTTCAGAATGTTGATAAATTAGGGCAATGTTAATAGTTATAGGGATAGGCAAGCAAATATTAACCCAGGTGGCGCTAGCGGTAAAGAACTTGCCTGCTATTGCAGGAGACATAAGGGATGTGGGTTTGATCCCTGGGTCGAGAAGATCCCCTGGCGAAGGAAATGGTAACTCATTCTGGTATTCTTGCCTGGAGAATCCCATGGTCAGAGGAGCCTGGTGGGCTACAGTCCATGGGGTCACAAAGAGTTGGACACAGTTGAAGTGACATAACAGGCAAGCAAATAAATGAAGTTGAATGGAAAGTATAAAAGTATGTCTAATATAAACCCTTAACCTATGATCAAGGTGTTATTACAGAGCAATGGGGAAGGTAGGCCTTTTCAATAAGTGGTTCTGGGCCAACTGTGTATCCATATGGAAAAAGGCTGAAACTGGTTCCCCCTTTCACATTGTCCACTAAGCATCAACTATCAGGGCATTATAGATCTGAATAAGAAAGGCAGGACTATAAATCCTTTAATAGATAAGATAGGGGAATTTCTTCATGAGTTGGTGGCAAGGAATTTCTTTTTAAATGAAAACTCCAAATCACAAATCTTAAATGTGTGATTTATTTTACTCTATTAAATTAAGAGATTTGTTCATCAGATTATACTGTAATTAAAATAAGGAGATAAGCCACAGTATGGGAGAAAATATTTGCAACATAGCTATGAAAAGGTGAAAAGAGTTCTTGCAAATCAATATAAAAATGGGCGACCCAACAATAAGGGGGCATACAGGCAACTCATAACTAGGAACTTCAGATGACATGGCAATAAACATATGAAAAAGTGCTCTATTTTACTAGCAGTAGGGACATTGTCAATTAAAACCATAATACAATGCCACTACCCACTCAAGAGATCGTCAAACATTTTAAAGTTTGATGGAACTGTAAAAACTGCACCTTTAATGACTTTATGGATATGTACTCCCTATGACACAGAGATATAAATACATCTCTGTCAGAGTCATTCATAAGGATAAAGTGCCATAGGCTGGCTGCAGCAGTTTAATCCATGCAAGTGTAAGGATTTCCCTAAATAGTTCAATTGGTGCACATTTCCTGAACCCCAGTAATTTGACCATTGAAACCCTATTTCTAACATCCACAAGCTAATAAGAAGCACTTGTTTTGCAAATGAAAAGACATTTTAAATATTCATTATGCAAAATAGCAAAGCCCCAAACATTGATCAGAGAGAATATAAATAACCAGTAGTAGCCTTCCAGAGTGAGGCCTTCCTGAACAAATGCTAGCTCACTCTCTTTGCTCTGGGAGTGCTCAATTAGAATAATTTGCTGTTCTAGGTGTCAGTTAAAATCAACCCACCTAAGGAATTCCTTGTGGTCCGGTGGCTAAGACAGTGCTCCCAATGCAGGGGCTGAGGTTCAATCCCTGGTCAGGGAACTAGATTCCACTTGCCACAACTAAGAGTTTGCATGCTACAAGGTGAGATGTATGGAGAGAGTAACATGGAAACTTACATTACCATATGTAAAATAGATAGCCAACTGGGAATTTGTTGTATGGCTCAAGAAACTCAAACAGGGGTTCTGTATCAACCTAAAAGGGTGGGATGGGGAGGGAGATGGGAAGGAGGTTCAAAACGAAGATCATGGCATCCAGTCCCATCACTTCATGGGAAATAGACAAGGAAACAGTGGGAACAGTGTCAGACTTTATTTTTCTGGGCGCCAAAATCACTGCAGATGGTGACTGCAGCCATGAAATTAAAAGACGCTTACTCCTTGGAAGAAAAGTTATGACCAACCTAGATAGCATATTCAAAAGCGGAGATATTACTTTGCTGACTAAGGTCTGTCTAGTCAAGGCTATGGTTTTTCCAGTAGTCATGTATGGATGTGAGAGTTGGACTGTGAAGAAGGCTGAGTGCCGAAGAATTGATGCTTTTGAACTGTGGTGTTGAAGAAGACTCTTGAGAGTCCCTTGGACTGCAAGGAGATCCAACCAGTCCATTCTGAAGGAGATCAACCCTGGGATTTCTTTGGAAGGAATGATGCTGAAGCTGAAGCTCCAGTACTTTGGCCACGTCATGCAAAGAGTTGACTCATTGGAAAAGACTCTGATGCTGGGAGGGATTGGGGGCAGGAGGAGAAGGGGATGAGATGGCTGGATGGCATCATGGACTCAACGGACGTGAGTCTGAGTGAACTCCGGGAGTTGGTGATGGACAGGGAGGCCTGGCGTGCTGCGATTCATGGGGTCGCAAAGAGTCGGACATGACTGCGCGACTGAACTGAACTGAACTGAACTTGACAGAAAGCAACAAAATTCTGTAAAGCAATTATCCTTCAATTAAAAAATAAGCAGATTAAAAAAAAAAGATCTTGAATGCCGAAACAAAGATCAAAGGTCCCACATGATCAAAGGTCCTGGATGATCATGAAAGCTATCTTAGGAACAGCTAGACTTGTCCCTCTGTCCAGTCTGGCCTCTCTGCCTCCCCTACACATGCACCAATAACAAGAACATTCCAGTATAAAACATCTGAACATTAAACTCCATCGTGGGTTGGGACTGCTTGTTAGAGAGCCCCACCTGCAACGTCAACTTCTTATCTTGCTGCCTATGCTGTCAGGTTTTAAAAGAAATGACGAACATTGCAACTACCAGATCAGATGGATGCGTCTATGGCTTCAAGGCATTCAACACACTTGTGTATATAACATAGCTATATTCTAGAATACACCTCAAGTTGCAAAGCTTCAGCCTACTGTGAAATGTGTGCATTTTGAAGACATAAATGGAAAAAAATCATTTAACTCAGCTTAGATTTCGACTAGTTTGTACAAATGCTAAGGTATTCATATTCTTGGATTAAACCTGAAAATCTTCCCATTAATTGTAAAAAAAGAAAGAAAGAAAAAGAAAAAAAAACTGATGCTCTAGAAATACAAGAATTTTATCTGAATTAAAACTTCATATTGAAGGTGAAATGGTTTTTACCATCTTAGCCCTTTTCATTTCTTATATTTTAGTGTGACATAAATTTTATGATTAATCTGAACAGAAACATTTAAACTCAGAGTAAAAATTTGCAACTTTTTACAATCTTATGCTAGTTTCAGGTATACAGCAAAGTGATTCAGTTTTTAATATATAATATATAGTCAATTACATATTAATATATATTCAGCTATATATTATTTTTTATTTTAAAAAATTTATTTACTTTTACTTGAAAGATAATTTCTTTACAATATTGTGTTGGTTTCTGCCATACATCAACATGAATCAGCCATAGGTATACATATGCCTGGTCCCTCTTGAACCTCCCTCCCACCTCCCTCCCTATCCTACCCGTCTAGGTTGTTACAGAGCCTTGGTTTGAGTTCCCTGAGTCACACAGCAAATTCCCATTGGTTATTTTATGCATGGTAGTGTATATGCTCCTGGAGGAGGACGTGGCAGCCCACACCAGTATTCTTGCCTGGAGAATTCCCATGGACAGAGGAGCCTGGCAGGCTACAGTCCAAGGGGTTGCATAGAGTTGAACACGACTGAGCAACTAAGCACAGATCACAGCACAGTGTATATGCTTCCATGTTGCTCTCTCCATTCGTCCCACCCTCTTCTTCCACTCCCTCAGACTTGTCCTTACCTCTGTTCTTTATGTCCGTGTCTCCATTGCTGCCCTGCAAGTAGGTTCATCAGTACCATCTTTCTATATTCCATATATATGTGTTAATACACTATGTTTGTTTTTCCCTTTCTGACTTACCTCACTCTGTATAATGGGCTCTAGGTTCACTCACCTCAGTAGAACTGACTTAATTGCATTCCTTTTTATGGCTGAGTATTATTCCATTGTACGTATGTACCACAACTTCTTTATCTGCTCATCTGTCAATGGACATCTAAGTTGCTTCCATGTCCTAGCTATTGTAAATAGTGCTGCAATGAGCATTGGAGTACATTTGTCTTTTAGAATTTTAGTTTCCTCTGGGTATATGCCTAGTAGTGGGATTGCTGAGTTATATGGTAGTTTCATTCTTAGTTTTTAAAGGAATCTCCATACTGTCTTCCATAGTTGCTGTTAGCAATTTACATTCCCACCAACAGTGCAAGAGGGTTCCTTTTTCTCCACATCCTCTCCAGAATTTATTGTTTGTAGATTTTTTTGAGATGCCCATTCTGACCGGTGTGAGGTGGTATCTCATTGTAGTTTTGATGTGCATTTCTCTAATAATGAACGATGTTGAGCATCTTTTCATGTGTTTATTAGCCATCTGTATGTCTTTCTTGGAGAAATGTCCTTTTAGGTCTTTGTCCATTTTTTGATTGGGTTGTTTGTTTTTCTGGTATTGAGTTATATGAGCTGCTTGTAAATTTTGGAAATTAATTCTTTGTCAGTTTTTTCATTTGCTATTATTTTCTCCCATTCTTAGGGTTGTCTTTTCACCTTGTTTATAGTTTCTTTCATTGTGCAAAAGCTTTTAAGTTTAATTAGATCCCACTTGTTTATTTTTGCTGTAAATTATTCAGTTATATATTAATATATATTCAGCTATATATATCATATTATTCTTTTTCAGTCTTTTCCATTATAGGTTATTATAAGATATATTAATAGGATATATTTCCCTGTGCTATACAGTTGGTCCTCTTGTTTATCTGTTTTACATATAGTAGTGTGTATCTGTTAATCCCAAACCTCTAATTTATATGTCCCCTCTACATCTTTTTGAAATAGACATTTTTTTGTGCAATATAAATGCCTAAGTCTTTGTTGAAATCTTTCAACAGTGCCACTAGAAAGCCTGCATCTTAGGAACACTTGCTATAGTAGAGATTGCTAGGTTTAGCAATTGATGGTTTTAAGAGCCTTAAAAACTTTAAGACAGAAAATAACCTGCATGAAGTAAATAAGAAAGAGCGAGATACAGAGAGAGGTAGATAGTGACAACAAAGGATTAGGTGTTGATGGGTTACAAAGTGTGTTAATTGCTCAGTCGTGTCCAACTCTTTGAGACCATGGACTGCTGCCCGCCAGGCTCCTCTGTCTACGGGATTCTCCAGGCAAGAATACTGAAGTGGGTTGCCATTTCTTCCTCCAGGGGATCTTCCCGACCCAGGGATTGAACTTGGGTCTCTTGCATTGCAGGCAAATTCTTTACCCTCTGAGCCATCAGGGAAGCTGATGGGTACAGGAAGGATCTTAAATGTCCTAGGGCCTAATAGTGCCAATATTGCTCTTCAGAATTAAGAAGTACCATTTCTCATGGGAGCCTGAACTTTTAAAGAAAAAAAGGTTAAAAGAAACTCACCCTTGGGGACTTCTCTGGTGGTTCATTGGTTAAGACTCCACACTCCCAATGCAGGAGGCTTGGGTTCCATCCCAGATCAGAGAACTAGACCAACACGCCACAACTAAGAGTTTGCATGCCACAACTAAAGATCCCGAGTGCAGCAACCAAGATATGGTGCAGCCAAATAAATTAAGTATTTTTAAAAATAAAATGTAAAAGAAACTCACCCTTCTTTGGCATCTTAAAAGCTTTGGCACTGTCTCTAGCATCTGTTAGAATTCTCCTAATATTATGATGCAAATTACATTAAGAGCAAGATTGGGAATAAAGAAGTGGACACAGGTTTAGAGAGCTAGGCTAGGCCCTGCTGGGAAAGGCCCCCTCATTTTGTCCCTAGGAAGTTTGGCCTCCTCATACTTAGGACCAGGGAGGGAAGAAATGGGATCTGATTCTTCTCACTTGTTCCAACTTCATGTTTGCCAGCCTCTGCCTAGACTGACTCCAACTTAGGACACCTCACTCTACATTAGTGCCTTAAGACATCACTTTTCTCTTTTGCATTGAAAAAGGCTTCCCATGAAGTAGAATAACATTTAGACTGGAAAATTTGGCATCATCTATAAAATTGTAAAGATTTTCAAATGTGTGTGCATTTGTGAATGCCAAGAATTGTTATTTTTCAGTGATTTCTCAAGGGAACACTGATAAGAAGATGTTTTGAATATTTTCCTTCCATGCCCTTTGCTAACATCATCTTTGCTCACGCATTTGCTGAGAACATGAAACAGAGACAAAAATGTTGTGCAATTTAGAGGAAAGAAATGTTCCCAGATCCTTATCCTTGAATGAGAAATATGGTGTATTTAGCTTCTGGAGTTGCCATAACAAAATACCACAGACTAGATGACTTAAACAACAGAATTTATTTCTTACAGTTCTGGAGGCTGGAAGTCCAAGATCAACCTGCCTGTGAAGTGAATTCCATTCTGAGACCTCTTCTCTTTGTTTTTAAGCAGCTGCCATCTCACTGTGTGACCTATTCTTTGTGAAGAGGAGGAGAGTAAGAAGAAGAGAGATAGGAAGAGAAGGAAGGAGGGAGACCGAAGAGATAGAGAGGGAGAGAGAAAGCTCATGAGCACTTTCTGATGTCTCTTCCTATAAGGACACTAAACCAGCAGATCAGGGTTCCATCCTTATGACCTCATGCATGCTTGCTAAGTTGCTTCAGTCGTGTCTGACTCTTTGTGACCCTTTGGACTGTAGCCCACCAGGCTCCTCTGTCCATGGGATTCTCCAGGCAAGAATACTGGAGTGGGTTGCCATGCCCTCCTCCAGGGATTTTCCTGACCCACCCAGGGATTGAAACCACGTCTCTTAGTTCTCCTGCATTGGCAGGCCGGTTCTTTACCACCAGTGCCACTTGGGAAGCCCTCTTATGATCTCAGTTCAGTTCAGTTCAGTCGCTCAGTCGTGTCCAACTCTCGTCACTTAACTGTAATTACTGCCTTGGAGGCTGCATCTTTAAATATAGCACATTGGGTATTAGCTGTCAACATGTGAATTTTGAGGTAACACAACATTCACTCCCTAGCATATGGTGAAGATGCCTTCATTCTCTTCCATGAATAAGGAGCTGAATATACTTGATATACTTGTTCCTAGTAAGTATATTGGTAAAATCTCTTTAAATATTAAAGCTAAGAATGGAATTTTATAGCATAGTAAAATTTTTTTCAGAAGGCTCAGAGAATATTCTTTCTATGCCTAAAGGTATTTATGTTTCTTATAAAACAGCTGATTAACAGAACTATTGTGCTGAAGCATGTTATATACCTAGACTATTTCTATATTAAGCATTTAACTGCTAACCTAGAATTAAACCCAAGAATAACAGACAGGGCTTTTCAAGAGGAAAGATGCTGTGTGTAGCAAAACTTCTCCGCCAACATGAAGAAAAAATTCAGGGAAACAGAGCTTTTAAAGAGACTTTAACCAGACTTATATCACTATTTTGGGGAAAGCTCCAAGATTTTGATTTAGGGGTTTACGTGGAGCCACTAGGAAAAAGAGCAGGCACTTCTTATTCCAGCCAAGATGAAGTAACTGGTAATAGATATAACCTTCCATCTAACAGAACCAGAATAAATGAAACAATATAAATGGAAATGGATAAAATAAATGAAACAGTGGGTTTTTAAGACACTGGCTATCAGGCAATGAAGGAAAATTATCCATGAGATATGGAACATAAGGTGAAACCTGTGATTGCCCTACCTTACTCCCTTGAGAGAGCTTCCATGCCCAGCAAACCATCAGAGAAAGAGATGAAGCCCAACAGACTCCTTGAGTTGAAAAGATCTCCTGGTTGTGATAGTGTACTATAGTTTTGCAAGATGATACTATTGGGGGAAATTTGGAAAAAGGGTACACAGACTTCTCTTTATTATTTCCTACAACTGCATGTGAATCTACAATTATCTCAAGATAATTTGTCTTAAATTTTAAGTTTTAAAAATCTTAACTTTAAAAATAATAAGAGAAATAAAGGTGCTTCAGATATAGAAAACCTGAAAAAATTAATCATAAGTAGATCTGTAGTATGAGAAATGTTAAAAGCATGTCATTAAGGCAAAAGGCAAATGATGTCAGGTAGAAATCAGGACCTACACAAAGGAATGATGAACACTGAACATGTAACTACATATATAAATATATAAGATTTTGCATATTCAAATCTCTTTAAAAGACAATTGCCTGGGCTTCCCTGGTGGGGGTGGCTCAGTGGTAAAGAATCTGCCTGCCAATGCAGGAGACATGGGTTCAATCCCTGGTCTGGGAAGATCCCAGATGCTGCAGAACAACTAAGCCCGTGTATCACAGCTATTAAGCCTGTGCTCTGGAGCCCGGGAACCACAACTACTGAAGCCTGAGCCCTAGAGCCCATACTCTGCAACAAGGGAAGCCACCACAATGAGAAGCCCACACACTTTAATGAAGAGTAGCCCCTGCTCACCACAACTAGAGAAAAGTCCTTGAAGCAACGAAGCCCCAGCATAGCCAAAAATAAATACATAAATAAGTTTTTTAAGACAACTG
>SJXQ01012883.1:109473-127240 GCA_006408695.1 Aepyceros melampus
TTCTCAAATCCCCAAGCCCCTTAAAATCCCCACTGTGTGTGTGTGGAGGGGTGTGGTGTAGAGTGGGCTGGGAGGCCTGCCCAGGTATGTGGATGAACTGGGCTGGGGGCCCTCTGAACCCTCCTCCTACCCCCCGCAGAACGCACCATGGCCCCCTTCGCCCCCATGGCCTCTGGCATCCTGTTGCTGCTGTGGCTCACAGCCCCCAGCCGAGCCTGTACCTGCGTCCCACCCCACCCACAGACGGCCTTCTGCAACTCTGAAGTCGGTGAGTGTGCCCACCTCGCCCACACACTCCGGGCTTTGGTTTCCCTCTCAGTCCAGTGGGGTGCACGAGGGTGCCCACCTCTAGAACAGTTCCACTCAGCGCACTGACTCTGCTTTAGCTGCTCTGCATCCTCACGCTTTCTTGATTGCTCAAGGCCCAGACCAACCTCAGAGCCCTTGTACTGGCTGCTGCTTCTGCCTGGTATACCCATCCCCCCAGGTATCCGCGTAAGTGGCTGCCTTAAATGTCACCTTCTCAGGATGACCTTCCCTGACCACCCTATTCAAAACTTGAACCCCTGTCCCCTAGTACTCCTGATCTCCCTCACCCAGCTCTGAAGTTCCCCATCACACTTACTACCTTCCAACTTTCCATATACTTATTTCACGTGTGTTTAGTCTCTCTTCTCCTAGCTAGAGGGAGAGATTTCTGTGTTTTGTTCCCTGCTGTGTCCCTGCACCCAGAACAGTGCCTGGCATGGAGCAGGTGCTCTAAAATATTTGTTGTGTGAATGAACACAGGATGAATATAGGAAAAAGGGTTGAAGCAGTGCTTGGCCAAGAATAGCCATTCAACATACACATGAAGCAATTAACAAATGTATAAATCTCTAGGGTGCTGTCTGGCATCCAGCAATCCCTATTTAAGTATGCGCTTTGCTAGTATTATTGTGATTATTTGTATTGGCCCCTTGCAGTCCCTTTGACTTGTTTTTATTTCCCCTCTTCTTTTGCAGTCATCAGGGCCAAGTTCGTGGGGACCGCAGAAATCAATGAGACTGCCTTATACCAGCGTTATGAGATCAAGATGACTAAGGTAACCCTTCAGTTCTTAACATCTTCAGCTGTTAGGAACAGCCCCAGCAGTTCCTAACATCTTCTCCCCGTCAGAATAAAAGCCTCTGGCCCCTGGTTTAGCGGGAAAGTTAGCTGTGATCTCAGGATGCTATCTGACTTCAGGGAAGAATGTGGAGTGGGAGGACTGTGTCAGTAAAAGACTCTTCCCCTCATCCACTGACAGATGTTCAAAGGGTTCAGTGCCTTGAGGGATGCCCCGGACATCCAGTTCATCTACACCCCTGCCATGGAGAGCGTCTGCGGATACTTCCACAGGTCCCAGAACCGCAGTGAGGAGTTTCTCATAGCTGGTGAGGTCCCACCCCGTTGCCCTATGCCACGCCAACTCTCTGCTGCTGCCTGGCAACTGCACAAGTGCAAGGGAAGGGAGGCTCTAAAAGAACGGTCCCTGTTGAAATGAGGAATGCCCCAATTTCAGCCTATCAGAAGGCTGGGGCTTTGCCCAGCGGGTGTCGGTGGTCCTGGGACACCAATCTGGTTCCACTCTGTCCCTGGCTCAGCCAATCAGAAGCTGCCTATTGACCACCCCCCCCCCTTGCACAGGACAATTGTCAAATGGGCACCTGCACATCACCACCTGCAGTTTTGTGGCTCCCTGGAACAGCATGAGTTCTGCTCAGCGCCGGGGATTCACCAAGACCTATGCTGCTGGTTGTGAGGAATGCACAGTGAGTGCCTGGAGCCTGCCCACCTCCTGGAGAGCAGTCCCTGGGCTTGTCCCCAAACCGTGGCTTGTTTCTTGCTCCCTCTAGCTATTCCTTGTCCACACGGCTGCTCCCCAAACCCTAGGGATATTCCTGATCTCTCCTGCTGTTCCCTCAAATCTGAGACTATTCCTCCGGACATTCTGCTTGTTCCTTTGCCCTGTGTCTGATACCTGGGGATTCACATTTCCCTAGACTATCTGCCTGCTTTCTGTCCCTCTCACTCCCCCTTGTGACTGCTCTGCCACTCTGAGGGTTCCAGGATTGCTCCCTGATGGCCCTGGAAGTCCTCTGACCCCAGTGACTGTCTCTGAGCCCCATGTCTCCTTCTTAGGCTTAAGTTCCTGCCTGCCAGTTGTTCCCTGCTCCTGCCAGCTATTCCCCGCCCAATGGGACGAGTCCCCCCCAGGTGACCTGCCTTACTGCTCCCCTACCACCATCCCAGGAAACTGATCTTTGACATGGATTGCTGTCATCTCACCAAACCCTGACTGTTCTCCACAATGGGAGGGACTGTTTTTGAGTCTGTACCCACGTCGGGTGACACCAGGTCTCCCTAGCAGCTCTGTGTTAACAGCTGAGGCGTGGAAGGTTCTCTGGAGGGGCAGGAAGAGAAGCCCTCAGAGCTGTTCCTGCCTCCCCTCCTCCAGGTGTTTCCCTGCTCATCCATCCCCTGCAAACTGCAGAGCGACACTCATTGCTTGTGGACGGACCAGCTGCTTACAGGCTCTGACAAGGGGTTCCAGAGCCGCCACCTGGCCTGCCTGCCCCGGGAGCCAGGGATGTGCACCTGGCAGTCCCTGCGGCCCCGGGCGGCCTGAACCCTGCGCAGCAGAAGCTGAGTTTGCACAGTGTTCACCCGTTTCCATGCCCACCTTTCCTCAAGAGGATGAAATAAAGAACTACCACCCAGCAGGCAGTCTCCCTGTGTAGTGTCTGGGAACAAACCCATGTCACTTGACCTGGTGGGGGTACCCTGGGACCAATGCTGAGGGAGTGAGGGGTGTCCACTGCTTTTTATATTTTATATACAGTTTGAGGTATTGATAATTATTCTCTACATTGGCATTAGCACTGCTGTCGTGTAACCTGCCTTACCAACCATGACTTACTGGATTATCTCTCTACTCAATACTTTAAAACATTTTACCAGACTAATTTGTAGTTCCTACTGCATTGAGCTTTCTAGTTCAGAAATTATCCTACTGCTACCACATGGCGGGGGTTTCCCAGGTGGCGCTAGTGGTAGAGAACCTGCCTGCTAATGCAGGAGATGTAAGAGACTCAGGTTCAATCCCTGGGTCGGGAAGATCGCCTGGAAGAGGAAATGGCAACCCACTCCAGTATTCTTGCTGGAGAATCCATGGACAGAGGAGCCCAGCGGGCTACAGTCCATAGGGTTGTGGAGTCAGGCATGACTGAAGTGACTTAGCATGCATGCATGCATACCAAATGGCAACCTCACTGGCAAATTCCCCTATTCACAAATTCCTCCAGTGGACCAGCTCATTGACAAATGCCCTATCAATCATTTGTATACGTATACAGCTCTCCTCGCTTCAGGTGTTGTCCTGGTGTCATCCAGGGAGGACGTTTTACCCCATCCAAACCTGTGGGTGTCACTGTTGCAACCTTAGGTTTTGTACTGTGAGTCTCACTTGAGTGAACAGGGAGACTTCCAGTAGGCCCAGAAGTCCCCCCCAAACCCCATCAACATAACTCAGCCAGGGCCTCTGGAAGAAAGGGCAGCCCTGCCCCCCACCCATGGCCTATGGGAGATTCCTTGGAAGTGTTCATTTGGGGACAAGGAGGGAGGGGTGAAGGCGTGATCTGAAAATCCCCAAGTTCTGCCCTTCCTCCCTACTACTTCTGCTCCCCTCACTCTTTTGATCAACTGAAGCAGTGAAGTGCAGCTAGGGTCCAAAATCAGGACCAACCAGGTGCATCAGCCCACCTGCACCTCCACCTTCCCCTACACAGCTGTCCATTCATCAAAACTCAGGCCTCTAGACTCAAGCCTCACCTTTCTGGTTCATCTTCCTCCCAAAAACCTGAGTGAGAGGCCTCTCAAACACTCCCTTCCTCATGACTTCTTGCTTACACATCTCGACCCAGGCCCTTCTCAGTCCCTAGAACCTGCCCCTTACACTCCAAAGATCCAACTGAAGTGAGGTTCTTGGGAACTGGGCTTTCAGATTGGTGCATACATTCAGTAGAACACTCAAGTGTCCTGTTGACTGGAATCTGCTTTACATAGATCTTTGTCAAAGGAAGGGCTTCCCAGGTGGCCCAGTGGTAAAGAATCTGCCTGCAATGCAGGAGACCCAGGTTCAATTCTTGAGTCGTGAAGATCCCCTGGAGGAGGAAATGGCAACTCACTCCAGTTTCTTGCCTGGAGAATCCCATGGACAGAGGACCCTGGCAGGCTATAGTCTATGGGGTCGCAAAGTTGGACACAACTAAGTGACTAACACTTTTACTTTGTCGAAGGAAAAGACTTCCAAATTCCCTCCCATCAGACTACCTACTGGTGCTACCAGTAAGAATCCAGGTCTCTTCCAGGACATTCTGGGTCATCTAGTATGGGCCCCTGGATCCTGTTGGTCCATGTCCTTTTGTACTCCTGGAAGGTTCTGCCAGGTCTCAAGGTATGTCCCAGGGATGGATGGATTTTGAGCACCCAATGGCTACCTGTGCAGATATTTCCAGCAACAATTTGTGTCTTAATATTTACATGTTGGTTATGTCCTGGGAGGATTGAACCTTGTCCACCAAAAGGGGCAAATGGCAGCCTCTGCTGATGGGTACAAAGAAAGGACCTGGGCTCTGGTGGCCTTGTCTCTATTGGCTCAGCTGCCTGCAAGAGTCTGAAAGCTTCTGACAGTTCACTAAACCCTAGTAGCAGCTCCCTGCACTCTTACACTGTTTCCTGACCCCAGGGCCTGTTCTCTGCATGTATGCATGTGTGTTCAGTCTTGTCCAACTCTTTGCAACCCCATGGACTATCGCCTGCCAGGCTCCTCTGTCCATGGGATTCTCCAGGCAAGAATACTGCAGTGGGTAGCCATGTCCTTCTCCCAGGATCTTCCTGACTCAGGGATCGAACCCACATCTCCTGCATTGGCAGGCAGATTCTTTACCAAGACACCTGGGAAGTGCCCTGAACTCTCCATTATTTTACCCCTGGGAGGAAAGTGAAGTAGAAAGTGGCAGTATAAGGATGAAGCCTATTGTGGAAATGGTTCTCCTGCCAACCTGCCCACCTACAGGTAGTGCCCTGGATCAGGGCTCAGTACTTCATGGGATAACCACCAGGCCCTATTGCAGCCCTTTTCAGAGTGTCAGCATGCAAGATCACCTCCCCCAGACCCCAGCAGGAGCTCCAGGCAAGATACATGTAGTCCTGGGTCATTACACCCCCCATCACTCTTCTGGAAAATCAACTAAAAGACTTCTCTGGTGGTCCAGTGGTTAAGACTCCATACTCCATGCAGGGGCCACAGGTTCGATCTCTGGTTGGGGAACTAAGAACCCACATGCTGCACTGCAGCTGCCCCCCCCCCAAAAGAAAATCCACTAAAGTGAGTAAACTGAGTTGCCCTTCACCCCTAGCATCCCTCATGTCTGTGTGTGAATCTCTGATTGGAAGAGACTCTGATGGCTGAGAAGAAGCAAGTCGGGGCTGGTGGCAGTCCTGTGAGGTGTGCAGCATGGGGTCCAGCTCCACGGGTAGACTGGGGGCTGGCCCTTCTCATCCAAGCCTCAGTTGTTGTTCAATCGCCCAGTTGTGTCTGACTCTTTGCAAGCCCATGGACTGCAGCATCTGTCCCTCACCACCTCCGGAAGTTTGCCCAAGATCATGTCCATTGCATCAGTGATATCATCCAGCCATCTCATCCTCTGACACCCTCTTTTCCTGCCCTCAACCTTTCCCAGCATCTCCCTGAAAGATGGGCCTTGCAGTCCCTACCCAGAATCCTTCTGAAGTCCATGCTAGCGTTAGAGGATGATTAATGAGTGCATTCACCCACTGGGTATTTTGGGGGTGTCAAAACACATGAAACTCTCATAACAATAACTTCCTGTATAATGTTACAGTAATTTAAATTTCTAGACCGGTAGACTTCACTTTCGCTTTCACTTTCATGCATTGAAGAAGGAAATGGCAACCCACTCCAGTGTTCTTGCCTGGAGAATCCCAGAGACAGTGGGCCCCCATCTATGGGGTCGCACAGAGTCGGACACGACTGAAGCGAAGCAACTTAGCAGCAGCAGCAGCAGTGTAGTGTAGCGATTAAGAACCTAAACACTCAAGCCAGGTCATTTGCATTCAAATCCTGCCCGTTACATGTACTAGCTCTGTGACCTTGGGGAAATTACATTACCTCTTTATACCTCAGTTTCCAGCTCTGTAAGATTGGTATAAAATAATGCCTAACTCATAGGCATGTAACTTTATGTGTAAAGTGCCTGGAACAGTGCTAGGTACATAGCACTTGTAAGTATTAATTAGGAGTAGTATGATAAATGTAATTTAATGTTTAATAGTGATTATCTGTATCACTAATGATTATTTACAATATTGAAAATCATGTTTAATATTGGGAATAATAATTTAAAATATTAGAAATAATGTATAATATCAGTAGTAATAATTAAATGCACCCTGGAAACCTTAGTTTAACTCATCATCCTGATAATCTTCCCCAGAGATGTAACAAATATTTAATATGCTCATGTGTTATTTTTTCTTATTATATGAGACTTTTACACTGCTTCCCAGTGTCCAAATCACCCCACTTACAAATACTGACATTTTCAAAGACTTCTGAGGACAAGCCCTCCCCTCAGTGATAATGTTCCCCACTATGAAGTCTTCATTGTGGACAAATCATCACATTTATAAATTTCTATTGCTGCTAAAACTACAGGTGACAAATCTCTAGGCCCTTGGCATATTTTTCCTTTGAAATGTCCCTTCTCTTCACTGCACAAATTCCCTTTTCTACAAATATCCCAGTAACAAATAACTCTGTTGAGCTACCTTCTTTATTCATAAACATCTGATTGATGTATCTCCATTGATGACCTCCAACTGACAAATTTCCCCATTCACAAATACCCAGGAGCAATCTATCATCCACTGATGGACTCTAGTGACAAATATCTCTCTTGATGATTACCAAATCCATTGGCATATCTCCTATGACCACTCAGTTGACAAATCTCTCTATTCATGAATACCTTTCTATGACATAATTCTCATTGACAACCTCTATCAACAAATCATCCCAAGAATACATTCTACTGGCATATGTCCCCATTCAGGCATGCCTATCAAAATGCTTTCATTGTCAGATCTTACCATTCAGAACCATTCAGAAATACCTACCACTGATATCTACCTCATTGCTAAACTCACTTGAAAAGTCTTTCCATTCATAAAGCCTCTCCATCCATATAGCCCCTACTGATTGACCACCCTTCCCCACTGACACATTTCCTCATCCTTAGATATCTCTAGTTGGAAAATCTCTTTGCTGGAACAGCTCTCAATATATTACCCTATATGTTGAAACATCTCTCCATACTCCCAATTACAGATGAAGAGGTAGAACAATTCTTCCTTTTCATCAATACTGACTGACACTTAGGTCTCACTCTCCAGCCTGGGATACCTCCTATGCCAGTAGTGATGAAATCTGAGGCCTGGTGGCTCAGAGGTTAAAGCATCTGTCTCCAATGCGGGAGACCCGGGTTCGATCCCTGGGTCGGGAAGATCCCCTGGAGAAGGAAATGGCAACCCACTCCAGTATTCTTGCTTGGAGAATCTCATGGACCGAGGAGGCTGGTGGGCTGCAGTCCATGGGGTCACAAAGAGTTGGACTGAGTGACTTTACTTTACTTACTTACTTACTTAACCCCAGTTATATCATAGAGCACCCACCAAAGGAAATGATTAGGGTACACATACTCTCTGGATGTAGAGGTGAAGGTGGAGCTTGAAAAAAGAGATTAGTTGAAAGTCTGTATAGGAAGTTGTTAGAACCCCAGACACTCCCCAAATACCAGTCCCCACGGCAATAGAAGGCTGAAGATATGAGCTCTTAAAAAAGCAAAATAGAGAGTTCATGTGGGCAGGAACGCCCAGGCCACACCTCTTTGTTGTTAACTATTTATCCACCACTGAGCCTGGGCCTCCTGCTGAATCTGTGAAGAGTTACAGCTCTGATGGGTGGAGGTGGGGCCACTGGTACCAGAGGGCAAGTCTCAGTGTCCTTTCCCCCCATCACATCATGAGGGCCTCCTCTGATTCCAGGCCCCTGGAAAGCAGTAGTATTAATTAAATGTTCCTTGAATCCTCTCCCAATTGAGGGTGAGCTGGGTCAGGAAAAGCTCATGCTTTAACTCTGCTCACCCTCACTGTGTCTCCAGGTCCCTGCCATGAGTCCCAACTTCTTGCTGGTCCCTGCTTGTTCCTGGCTCTGTCCCTGATCAGCCTTAGGCTGGCCCTCAGGGGCTACCAACCATACCCCCACACTATTTATTGTAACTCAGATGTGGTTAAGTCTGGGAAGACCTCAGGAAGGCCTCTAATGCAGGGACTCACAATGAGGTTCCAGAAGAGTGGATAAACCCCTGTTATGGGATTGAACCTAAACAACAGTTGTTCTGCAAACTTTTTTTTTTCCCAAGAGTCTTGGGACAGGGAACATCTTGAATGTCTGAAACTCAAGGGATCTCCTGACACATTTCTCCCACCGTTTATCCCTGTGGCTTAATTCCTGGGTCTTCTTACTGAGACCATGAAGCATTATGAGTTCAAAACATCAAGGCACCCTGCTCACCTCCTTCCCCATATCCATCTCCTCACCAAAATACAGGCCCCTGACCTTGTTCTGGCTGAGGGAATAGGGTGGGTCTTTGAGGCCCCAAACTAGGGATGTGATACTAAGACCCAGCCCCTCATCCATTAAGTATTCTTCAGTCCCAGGGTCCCTCTCCCTTTTTCCCCCCGCACAGACAATCAATGTTTTAAAAAACCCAGAATCAACGTTTCTGGGTCATGAAAGTACTCAAATATAAAGAGCAATATGGTTATATCTATCTATCTACACACCACAGCAGTGGTGACATCCCTGGGGAGAAGTTTTCTTCTAGGAATTCCTTATCTCAGGCCAGCCTGCATGTCCCTACCCTGCATGGATACCTCATCTTCAGGCCTCTCTCTGTCCCAGCCCTAGAACAAAGTGTCCCCTCCCTGGAGCATTTTCCACCAAGTACTCCTAATCCCAGCATGCTGTGCTCCTGATTTTGGCCATCCACAGAAAATTCTGTCCCCAACCCATGGTGTCCTGGGTCTTTGGGACTGAGCACTTGGGGATCATAATCTGTCCCAGCCAAGGGACATCTGGTCACACTTTACTGACCATAAGGGAATGGCATTCACCCCATTTAGGCTCTTTGATGGATGAAAATGTGCACTGAGTTGTGTGTCTTGGAAGGGGCTCAGGGAAGAGTATATCAGGGAGGGTCAAGAAGCAACAGTTAGAACCTTGTATGGAATAACTGATTGGTGTAGGATTGGGAAAGGAGTACAACAAGACTGTTTATTGTCCCCTGTTTATTTAACTTATATGCAGAGTACATCATGAGAAATGTTGGGCTGGATGAGTTACAAGCTGGAATCAACATTCTGGGACAAATACCAACAACCTCAGATATGCAGATGATACCACTGTAATGGCAGAAAGAAAAGCAGGACTAAAGAACCTCTTGACAAGGGTGAAGGAGGAGAGTGAAAAAGCCAGCTTAAAACTCAATATTAAAAAACTAAGATCATGACATTTGGTCCCATCACTTCATGGCAAATAGAAGGGGAAAAGGTGGAAGCAGTGACAGATTTCCTCTTCTTGGGCTCTAAAATCACTGTAGATGGTGACTGCAGTCATGAAATTAGAAGAAGATTGCTTCTTGGCAGGAAAATTATGACAAACTTAGACAATATGTTAAAAAGCAAAGACATTACTTTGTCGACAAAGGTCAGCATAGTCTAGGCTATGGTTTTTCCAGATGTGAGAGTACTGTACATAAAGAAGGCAGAGCACCAAAGAATTGATATTTTTGAATGGTGGTGCTGGAGAAGACTCTTGAGAGTCCTGGGACAACGAGGACATCAAACCAGTCAATCTTAAAGGAAATCAACCCTGAATATTCACTGGAAGGACTGATACTGAAGCTGAAGCTCCAATACTTTGGCCACCTGATGGGAAGGGCTGACTCATTGGAAAAGACTCTGATGCTGGGGAAGATTGAAGGCAGGAGAAGAGGGTGATAGAGGATGAGATGGTTGGATGGCATCACCGACTCAATGGACATGAACTTGGGCAAACTCTGGGAAATGGTGAGGGACAGCGAAGCTTGGTGTGCTGCAGTCCATGGGGTCACAAAGAGTCAGACACGACTTGGCGACTGAGCAACAAAATGCCTGCAGACACAGATCCAGCTCTTCCCTGTCCTTCTGTTCCTTGCTCTTGTTTGCTGGTCCCTTCTTCCTCTCCTGATCCCCTGCTCCTGCTCCTTCTCCACGTTCTATCCTTTTCTTCACTCCTGCACCTTCTCCTCACGCTCTTCTTTCCTTCCTGATTCACACTCTTCCTTGTTTCACTGCTGTTTGCTATTTCCTTTCACAGGTCCCTGGCATCTGGGCCTATCCTTCATCCTTGCGGCCCTTCTCTTCCAAAAGCAGAAACTATGTAGAGAAGCACATGGAGCAGTGTTCTGCCCAATCACCCCCAGGTGCCTCCCTGCCACCCCTGCAAAGTCACATACCTGAGTATCAACTTTGCACAATCCCTGTGGAGGGACCCTGAGTGCAAAGGATATGAAGGCATAAACTCTGCTGTCTTCCTTGGTGACCTGATATCTGCTATTGAATCTTCATGTACAATAGCCTCTGGCCTTGGACCCAGACTTCTACTCAGCCACAGTGGGCTGGGGATGCTTCACCTTCTTCAACATCATAAACCAATCTAAGCCCTTCAACCTCCAATCACCACCTCCTCAAGCCTCCGAAAGACTCCCAGCTCCTAACTGTGCTGGGGCTCTATCTGGTTGACATTCTGTTTCTTGATCTGGATGCAGAAGAGAGGACTATGTTCACTGTGTGAAAATTCAGTGAGCTATATACTTATGATATGTTCCCTTTTCTGAACTTGTTACACTTCAGTGAAATTGGCCCCTCAAAAGAAAACCCTGTAAACTACAAAAATATACTGTGCAGCACAGAGAAAATAGCCATATTTTATTATTATTATAAATGGAATATAATCAAGAAAAATTGTGAATCACTATGTTGTACACCTAAAACTAATATAATACTGTAAATAACTTATACTTCAATTAAAAAATAAGTTAAAAAAAGAAAGGGAATAAATGAAGTCCCCCATCCTCTTAACATATCTCCCTTGCTTTTTTCTTCAATTGCTCCCTCACTCCTGCACTCTCTCTTTCACACAATCCCAAAGTCACTTACCCTGTGATTCTGACCGTGAAGCACCCTCTCTTTCCTTATATCACAGGGACCATGAATCCTGGGCCCAGAGAAGGGACTGGATCCAGAGAGACCTTGGGTTCGGACTCTGCCTGTCACATCATGAACCCTCTACAAACATTTGCTGAGCCATAAATCACCTGGAGTGCAGGTAGCAAGGAAAGAGAAGTCCCTGTTCCCATAGCAACCCACCCTCTAGGTCTGCATAACCAAGTTGATGTAAGTAGATCACCAGGCTAGGGAAGAGAAGTCAAACTGTACCCCACACCTGACTGGTAAATATTTAGACACACTGAGCTGAGCATCCTAGAGGATTCCTGGTGATCTGCAAACTGGATGGGAGTAGACAGGGTAGCGGGGCCAGAGTTCTGATGTGCCTGCCATCTCAGCTTCCAAGTATGGGGTTGGGCAAGCCTGTTCCCACAAATCCAGGGCCACCTTTTGTCCCTCCATGTTGTACAGTGTTGTTGAGAAAAGAGGAAATAGGGGAGGCAAACTGGCTGACAAAATGTCTAATGCTTCTGCCATCACCTGCCACCATTACCCACCATTAACTGTCTTCCTCTGAAGGCCTGTTCTTTCTGTCCCTTACAAAAATAGCCTTTGTATAGCTACAAAATAGCCAGGAGGTACTATCAGGAATTAATGAGAAAATATAGCTATTAAGATAGCACTGAATTGGAACAGGTATAAAGAAAGTGACCAGTGGACTAGAACAGACTCCTGAACTTGCCCACACATACATAGGAATTTAGGATATGCTGGAGATGGCATACCAGATCAGTAAGGAAATAGATCCTTCATCTATAAAGGAAAAGATGAAACTGGATCTGTACCTATCTCATACTGTATATGAAAATCAATTTTAAAGGACACATGTAATAAAGATGTTTGGAAGACTGCTAGGATTGCTATATTGAGAACAGCATTATGTAAGTGAATGGATGCAACAGCCACTCTGTAATGCATGTAGAGAAGTGTTAAAGAAATGTAATAAAGATGTTTGGAGAATGCTAAAAAGAGAAAGGAAATCAATTTCAGATGGATGAAGAATTTAAATGTCAAAAACAGAGCTTTCTCCTTGTATCATCTACTAAATTTCCATTGTGATACTGCTAAGTTGCTTCAGTCGTGTCCGACTCTGTGTGACCCCAGAGACGGCAGCCCACCAGGCTCCCCCGTCCCTGGGATTCTCCAGGCAAGAACACGAGTGGGTTGCCATTTCCTTCTCCAGTGCATGGAAGTGAAAAGTGAAAGGGAAGTCGCTCAGTCGTGTCCGACTCTTAGCGACTTCATGGATTGCAGCCTACCAGGCTCCTCCATCCATGGGATTTTCCAGGCAAAAGTACTGGAGTGGGGTGCCATGTACATGGATCTAAATCTGGACTTTAAATTTTTCTTCCTTTAGTCTGTTAGTCTGTCTATCCATGTGTGTCATGTTGCTTAAATTAGAAAAGTGTCATAAAATGTTTGCTTGCAAAAGCATTAAACTCCTTGTAGACTGGAAAGGCTAGTCCCCCCTCAAAGCTCTTCTTTTTCAGGATTTTCCTGGCTATTCTTGCATGTTTGCTTTTTCATATGAACTTTACAATTAACTTATCCAGCTCCAGATAACAGCTTATTAGGTATATTTGGGGAGATCATATTACATTTATAATTTAAAAATAGAGACCTAAGAAGGGAAACTGATATCTTTATGATCTTAATTTATCCTATCCACAAATAAGGAATGCCTTCCCATTTGTGTAAATCTACCTTTGAGTCTTTCAGGAGTGTTTTAAATTTTCTTCATATAAGTTTGCACATATCTTGTTAAACTTATTCTGAAGTATTTTATCTTTTTTGTTGATCCCTTAAATGGTGTTTTATCTTCTGTCTGGTTAGTTGTATATATGGAAACTACTGATTCTGTATGCTGATTTTATATTCTGCTGTTACTATTATTGTTTGAATTTGTTATTGAATCTCCAGGGAATTTCTAGGTATACTATCATGTAATCTATAAATAGAGATATTTTTACATCCCCTTTCCCATTTTTACATCTTAATTGTTTTGCCTAGTCTAATTGCATTGGTCTAATACCTCTAAATGCAAAAAGGCAAAATGGTTGCCTGAGGAGGCCTTACAAATAGTGGAGAAAAGAAGAGAAGCTAAAGGCAAAGGAGAAAAGGAAAGATATAAGCATCTGAATGCAGAGTTCCAAAGAATAGGAAGGAGAGATAAGAAAGCCTTCCTAGTGATCAATGCAAAGAAATAGAGGAAAACAATAAAATGGGAAAAACAAGAGATCTCTTCAAGAAAATTAGAGATACCAAGAGAACATTTCCTGGCAAGATGGGCACAATAAAGGATAGAAATGGTATGGACTTAACTGAAGCAGAAGATATTGAGAAGAGGTGGCAAGAATACACAGAAGAACTATACAAAAAAGATCTTCATGACCCAGATAATCACGATGGTGTGATCACTCACCTAGAGCCAGACATCCTGGAATGTGAAGTCAAGTGGGTCTTAGAAAGCATTACTACAAACAAAGCGAGGGGAGGTGATGGGATTCCAGCTGAGCTATTTCAAATCCTTACAGATGATGCTGTGAAAGTGCTGCACTCAATATGCCAGCAAATTTGGAAAACTCAGCAGTGGCCACAGGACTGGAAAAGGTCAGTTTTCATTCCAGTCCCAAAGAAAAGCAATGCCAAAGAATGTTCAAACTACTGCACAATGGCTCATTTCACATGCTAGCAAAGTAATGCTCAAAATTCTCCAAGGCAGGCTTCAACAGTACGTAAGCCAAGAAATTCCAGATGTTCAAGCTGGATTTAGAAAAGGCCGAAGAACCAGAGATCAAATTGTCAACATCTGTTGGATCATAAAAAAAGCAAAAGAGTTCCAGAGAAACATCTATTTCTGTTTCATTGACTACACTAAGGCCTTTAACTGTGTGAATCACAACAAACTGGAAAATTCTTAAAGAGATGGGGATATCAGACCATCTTACCTGCCTCCTGAGAAACCTCTATGCAAGTCAAGAAGCAACAGTTAGAACCAGACTAGAACAATGGACTGGTTCCAAATTGGGAAAAGAGTATGTCAAGGCTGTATATTGTCACCCTGCTTATTTAACTTATATGCAGAGTACATCATGTGAAATGCCAGGCTGGATGAAACACAAGCTGGAATCAAGATTGCTGGGGGAAATATCAATAATCTTAGATATGCAGATGATACCACCTTTATGTCAGAAAGCGAAGAGGAACTAAAGAGCCTCTTGATGAAGATGAAAGAGGAGAGTGAAAAAGCTGGCTTAAAACTCAATATTCAAAAAACAGAAATCATGGCTTCTGGTCCCATCACTTCATGGCAAATAGATGGGGGAACAATGGAAACAGTGACAGACTTTATTTTCTTGGGCTCCAAAATCACTGCAGATGGTGACTGTAGCCATGAAATTAAAAGACGCTTGCTCCTTGGAAGAAAAGCTATGACCAACCTAGACAGCATATGAAGAAGCAGAGCCATTAGTTTACTGACAAAGGTCCATATAGTCAAAGCTATGGTTTTTCCAGTAATCATGTATGGATGTGAGAGTTGGACTGTAAAGAAGGCTGAATGCCAAAGAATTGATGCTTTTGAACTGTGGTGTTGGAGAAGACTCTTGAGAGTCCCTTGGACTACAAAGAGAGCAAACCAGTCAATTCTAAAGGAAATCAATCCTGAATATTCATTGGAAGGACTGATGCTGAAACTGGAGCTCCAATACTTTAGCCATTTGATGCAAAGAGCCCACGCATTAGAAAAGACACTATGCTGGGAAAGATTGAAGGCAGGAGGAGATGGGGATGACAGAGGACGAGACGGTTGGATGGTATCACTGACTCAATGGATATGAGTTTCAGCAAGTTTCAGGAGATGGTGAAGGACAGGGAAGCCTGGCTTTCTGGAGTCTAGTCCATGAGGTCACAAAGAGTTGGAGAAGACTGAGCGACTGAACAACAACAACAATACCTCTAAACACAGTACTGAAAAGGAGTAGAAAGAGTGGGCACCTTGCTTTGCTCCTCACCTTAATGGAATGCTTTCAATGTTGTCCTATTAAGTTGACAGTAACTTTTGGATTGAGGTATACAAATTTGATCATGTTAAGAAAGCATGAGTTGATTTCTATTTTTGAATGATTTTATCTGAATGGGTGCTAAACTCTGTTAAAGGCTTCAAAAATATCTATGGAAATGATCATATGACTTTCTCCTCAGATCAATTAATATGTTGCATTATATTGGGTTGGCCAAAAAGTTCATTCTGGGTTTTCCGTAAGATGGTACAGAAAAACCCAAATGATCATTTTGGCCAACCCAGTGTATTATCTATAACAAATCATTATTGCATTCCAAGGGGGAAACTTACTACACAGTTATATTACATTATTTTCTTAATATAGTTTTGGATTTGTTTGCTAACATTTTCTTTAGGATTTCTCATTGATATTCATGACTGAAAATTGCCTATGCATTTCTTTTTTCTGTTGTCAAAGTTCTAACTGCTTTAGAAAAGTAATGTGGAAGTTTCTCCTCATTTTATGTTCTTTGGAATAATTTATGTGCCATTGGGATTAACTGATCTCTAACAGTTTGGTAGAATTCCCCTTTGAAATCATTTGGGCCTGATGCTTTTTTAAAGAGGTAGTTTCTTAATAACTTTCTTCATTCAGTGCAGTTTAGTTGCTCAGTCGTGTCCAACTCTTTGCAACCCCATGAACTGCAGCATGCCAGGCCTCCCTGTCCATCACTAACTCCCAGAGTCCACCCAAAGCCATGTCCATCGAGTCGGTGATGCCATCTAACCATCTCATTCTCTGTTGTTCTCCTCCTGCCTTCAATCTTTCCCAGCATCAGGGTCTTTTCCAGTGAGTCAGCTCTTAGCATCAGGTGGCCAAAAATTGGAGTTTTAGCTTCAGCATGAGTCCTTCCAATGAACACCCAGGACTGATCTCCTTTAGGATGGACTGGTTGGATCTCCTTGCATCCCAAGGGACTCTCAGGAGTCTTCTCCAACACCACCATTCAAAAGCACCAATTCTTTGGCAGTCAGCTTTCTTACAGTCCAACTCTCACATTCATACATGACTAGTGGAAAAACCATAGCCTTGACTAGACTGACCTTTGTTGGTAAAGTAATGTCTCTGCTTTTTAATATGCTATCTAGGTTGGTCATAACTTTCCTTTCAAGGAGTAAGCATCTTTTAATTTCATGGCTGCAATCACCATCTGCAGTGATTTTGGAGCCCCCCAAAATAAAGTCTAACACTGTTTCCCCATCTATTTCCCATGAAGTGATGGGACCAGATGCCATGATCTTCGTTTTCTGAATGTTGAGCTTTAAGCCAACTTTTTCACTCTCCTCTTTCACTTTCATCAAGAGGCTCTTTAGCTCTTCACTTTCTGCCATAAGGATGGTATCATGTGCATATCTGAGGTTATTGATATTTCTCCCGGCAATCTTGATTCCAGCTTGTGCTTCCTCCAGCCCAGCGTTTCTCGTGATGTACTCTGCATATAGGTTAAATAAGCAAGGTGACAATATACAGCATTGACATACTCCTTTTCCTATTTGGAACCAGTCTGTTGTTCCATGTCCAGTTCTAGCTATTGCTTCCTGACCTGCATATAGGTTTCTCAAGAGGCAGGTCAAGCGGTCTGGTATTCCCATGTCTTTCAGAATTTTCCATAGTTTATTGTGATCCACATAGTCAAAGGCTTTGGCATAGTCAATAAAGCAGAAATAGATGTTTTTCTGGAACTCTCTTGCTTTTCCCATGATCCAGCGGATGTTGGCAATTTGATCTCTGGTTCCTCTGCCTTTTTTAAAACCAGCTTGAACATCTGGAAGTTCATGGTTCATGTATTGTTGAAGCCTGGCTTGGAGAATTTTGAGCATTACTTTACTAGCCTGTAGCATATTGAAAAGCAGAGACATTATTTTGCCAACAAAGATCTGTCTAGTCAAGGCTATGGTTTTTCCAATGGTCATGTATGGAAGTGAGAGTTGGACTGTGAAGAAAGCTAAGCACCGAAGAACTGATGCTTTTGAATGGTGGTGTTGGAGAAGACTCTTGAGAATCCCTTTGACTGCAAGGAGATCCAACCAGTCCATTCTGAAGGAGATCAGCCCTGGGATTTCTTTGGAAGGAATGATGCTAAAGCTGAAACTCCAGTACTTTGGCCACCTCATGCAAAGAGTTGACTCATTGGAAAAGACTCTGATGCTGGGAGGGATTGGGGGCAGGAGGAGAAGAGGATGACAGAGGATGAAATGGCTGGATGGCATCACTGACTCGATGGACGTGAGTCTGAGTGAACTCCGGGAGTTGGTGATGGACAGGGAGGC
>SJXQ01012883.1:128281-165363 GCA_006408695.1 Aepyceros melampus
GATCTAGGCCCTTAAATCTATTTCTCACTTCCACTGTATAATCATAAGGGATTTGATTTAGGTCATACCAAATGGTCTAGCGGTTTTCCCTGCTTTCTTCAATTTCAATCTGAATTTGGTAATAAGAATTTCATGATCTGAGCCACAGTCAGCTCCTGGTCTTGTTTTTGTTGATTGTATAGATCTTCTCCATCTTTTGCTACAGAGAATATAATCAATCTGATTTTGGTGTTGACCTTAAAGGTTGAGCATCACCAGGTGCTTCCCTGTTGGCTCAGTGGCAAAGAATCTGCCTGTGAGGCCGAAGATGCAGGAGACTCTGGTTCGATCCCTGGGTCAAGGAAGATCCCCTGGAGGAGGGCATGGCAACCCCCTCCAGTATTCTTGCCTGGAGTATTCCATCGACTGAGGAGCCTGGCGGGCTACAGTCCATGGGGTCACAAAGAGTTGGACACGACTAAAGCAAATGTGCAAGAGCATCTGTTCTTTCCTATTATATAAATCCAGTGCTACCAAAGGAAGAAGCATAGTTTGGATTTCTTTTAATCTGATGCTTCAACAAAACAGAGCTAAAGATAATTTATAGATATTAGTACTTATTAAAGTCACCAAAGATTCTACACAGAAGGAACGTCATACAGGAGAAATATGGTATGATATTCCCTATCCACAGAGTCTAAAAAGAAATGATACAAATGAACTTATTTACAAATAGACTCACAGACTTAGAGAATGAATCTATGGTTACACGGGGAAAGGAGGGGGGGAAGGGTTAGTGAGGAAGTTTGGGATCAACATTGTACACACTGCTATATTTAAAGTGGGTAACCAACAAAGACTGAATATATAGCACAGGGAAATGTGCTCAGTATTATGTGGCAGCCTGGGTGGGAGGGGAGTTTGGAGGAGAATGGATACATGTATATTTATGGCTGAGTCCCTGTGCTGTTTACCTGAAATTATTTCACCATAGTTAATCAGCTAAAACTCCAATATAAAATAAGAGTTTAAAAAATTAACAAAGATGCAAAGAACTTATAAAACAGAATTAAAAAAAATTTTTTAAGTTACCCAAGAAGCACTGCACAGTTTTTAGGGATAATTATCTTTAAAGCCAGGCTTCATGGTCAAAGCTGGAGACAATATGAAATTAAAGAGGTCATCAAGGAATGTCTTATTTGCACGTATACCTTGATTAAAAGTGAATCAAATTTGCCATGCCAACTTATCAAGCATATTTTTTTTGTGATATTGAAAATCCTTTCTATCTTTTGGATTCAAATGTCTCTATTAGTTGACCTACTGAAAGGATTTAGTTTTTTTTCTGACCAAGAACTCTTCCATTGTTTCCCCTGCCAACCAAGTTTTAATCTCTGTTCTGAAGACTTTCAGTTCAGTTCAGTTCAGTCGCTCAGTCATGTCAGACTCTTTGCCACCCCATGAATCCCAGCATGTCAGGCCTCCCTGTCCATCACCAACTCCCAGAGTTCACTCAGACTCTCGTCCATCGAGTCAGTGATGCCAGCCAGCCATCCCATCCTCTGTCGTCCCCTTCTCCTCCTGCCCCCAATCCCTCTCAGCATTAGAGTCTTTTCCAATGAGTCAGCTCTTCGCATGAGGTGGCCAAAGTATTGGAGCTTCAGCTTTAGCATCATTCCTTCCAAAGAAATCCCAGGGCTGATCTCCTTCAGAATGGACTGGTTGGATCTCCTTGCAATCCAAGGGACTCTCAAGAGTCTTCTCCATCACCACAGTTCAAAAGCATCAATTCTTCGGCACTCAGCCTTCTTCACAGTCCAACTCTCACATCCATACATGACCACTGGAAAAACCATAGCCTTGACTAGACGAAACTTAGTTGGCAAAGTAATGTCTCTTCGTAGGATTCATCAGTTCGTTATTGCTAAATAACATGCAATCCTGAAACTTGGTGTGTGTTTTTTTTTTTAAACTTGATGTCTTAAGATAATAATCATTTATTACTTCTCACAAGTTTTCAGGTTGGCTGATGAGGTCTACTGATCTTTTCCTGGGTGTGGCTGGCCAACAGTAAACAAATTCAAAATTGTTCCCACCTCGGAGTGTCTATCTGGGATTCACTCACATATCTGGCAGTCAGTTGACTATTAGCCTACTGAGGAGTGAAAAACCCCATGAAACAGAGAAGCTGTTTCCATTTGAGGTCATCTTCAATTAGCTTTCTGTATCAGTGGTCCCCAGGACCACTGCCAGATTCAATGATTCTCTAGGAGACTCAGCATATGGTGACACTCATGGCTATATATATATATATATATAAATTTATAGCAAAAGGATACAAAGGAAAATCAGTGAAAGCAGAGGCACCTGAGTCAAAGCCCTGAGGAAACGAGGCACAAGCCACCAGGAGTCTTCCCTGAATAGACTCACACAGGCTGTGCCTGATTGCTCCAGCAGTGAATTGTGATAACACACGTGAAATGCTGTCTACCAGGGAATTTCATCAGAGATGCAACACCTAGCGTTTATATGAGAGGCTGGTTATGTAAGCACCGTCTGCCTGGCTTAGACCAAAATTCTAGACTCAGAACAAAACCAGATGTTCAGCACAAACCGTATCGTTTGCCCAAATATTTTAGGCACAGTGAGGCACTCTTACCAGTTAGGGTGGTAGGGACATTCGAGAAACCCAAGTTTTCAGATGCCAGCTCAGGGCTTATCTTGCAAGCAGGTCTTTCCAAAGATAGCAGTCTCAAGCCTTCTATGTTTAACTTTTCTGGATACTGTCCCAGGCATGTTCTCCAGCTAAGGCTCGAGTTCCAAGAAGACAAGTGGAAATTCAAAAGGCCTCTTGAGGTCTAGACTAGGAATTGGCACACAGTTGGACTGTGAAGAAGGCTGAGCGAAGAATTGATGCTTTTGAACTGTGGTGTTAGAGAAGACTCTTGAGAGTCCCTTGGACTGCAAGGACATCCAACCAGTACATTCTGAGGGAGATCAACCCTGGGATTTCTTTGGAAGGAATGATGCTAAAACTGAAGCTCCAGTACTTTGGCCACCTTATGTGAAGAGTTGACTCATTGGAAAAGACCCTGATGCTGGGAGGGATTGGGGGCAGGAGGAGAAAGGAACAACCGAGGATGAGATGGCTGGATGGCATCATGGACTCAATGGACATGAGTCTGAGTGAACTCCAGGAGTTGGTGATGGACAGGGAGGCCTGGCGTACTGCGATTCATGGGGTCGCAAAGAGTCGGACACGACTGCGTGATGAACTGAACTGAACTGAACTTCTGACATAATGTACTGACCAGAGAAAATACCAAGATTCAAGAGGTGAGAGTGTGGGTTCCATTTCTTTATGGAGCTCTCGTTACCAAGGACATAGTCATTGACTGGGCCCATGAAAACAATCAATCTACCACATCCCCCCAAACTTCTCTACTCTGTCTTAGAAAGTTGTGAGAAGCTTATGACTGGCTCCCCTGCCTACCCAGGCAGCTCTGTTCCATTCCACAATGAGCTTCCATCGCAAACACCTTCCACTATCACCTCTGGATACAATTCTTGTCATTTTTCCCAAAGCTAATTTTCAGCCTCAATTGAGAAACAATTATGGTGTCTCTCCACAAACATGAATGTGTTGGGCCCACTGTTCAGGTTCTTTAATTTCTTTCTTCACCCTTAATGCATAGAGATTTGCAATAGGACAGCTGCTATTTCTCAGACATTTAGCAGATTGTGCCTTAGGCAATCCAGAAAGGATCTCCATCAACTCTATCTCTGGAGTGTCTATATCCCACTGATAAAGTACAGTCACTGTTACACCCAAGAGGTTTCAAACTCAACTGGGATTAGTTCACCAAAGAACAGCCAAATCCAAGACTGATCCCATCTATGGGAGTCCAACTCTGTAACTTTCCAAGAGCTTGTCCAGGGCTCCATGGGCAGCTGGTAAGACTACTTCAGAGAAAATTTTAGAACAGTGCAGTACAGAACCCATATTCTGGGTCTGGGGGAGAATAATGACATGGAAATTATAAATAACTGATGCCTAATACTATTTCCTTTTGATATTTTCAGACTAACAATGAGCAGAGTGTGTCATTAGTGGAAAGATTTTATGACTTTTATTGGTAAAATGGCACAGCTGTAACAGTTTCACTTTAGTGGACTACACAGTCTTAATACCCAAAATAGCAGATCTTAGCATGGACTTTAAAGGAACATTCCTCTTAGGACGCTTTCCCGGACAATATAATTTCTCCCCACGACATTTCCTTGGCAGGACAACTGACCAACTTTGTCTCAGCCCAGACATGACAACACTAACTGTTCTTTCTCATGAGCTAATGAACTGTTCTCTCTGATTACCTTCTTCCCACATTCATTTGGCCTGACTTTTAAAGCTAATTGAACAATTTCATGCCTGATAGAATGATTTTGAATAGAGCATCATTCCTTTAAATAAATAAGTGCTTATAATATTTTAAAGCTTGAAATTTGAGGGTAAATTTTTGACCAAAAGTCTATCATGCTGTTCAGAAACACTATATATGTATATTTTAATATCCAAAGTAAAGAATGCACAATTGAAAAAATATTTGCATTTAATCAAAACTGGTATATTCACAGTTAAGTCTTCAAGAAGTTTAAAGGATGGAATACTTTTGTGTCATCTATACTGACAATTTTTTGTGCAATATTCTTCGTGAAGTTTGTCCAAAAGAAAGTATTTTGTCTGATTTTGTTTGAAAAATAAATAGCTGGTTTACATTGAGTACTTAGTATAGGAAAGACACCATATAGAAGACTTTATGTATTTTATCATTTACATCAAACACAAATAAAACAGCTTTGTTTAGGGGTGTTATTTTGCAGATGGAAAAATTAACACAAGAGTGTAGTGGCTTAAGCAAGAATTCATTAATAATGAGCAACAAGGTCAGCACTGGAATTCAATCAGTCTGACTCAAAAGATCAAATCTGACTTAAAATAGCATACTTAGATGCATATCAAATACCAACACACGGGTGCACACGTACCCGCACCCACGCATATATTTAGAGTGTAACTGGATCTTTTCAAATCTAAAAAATTCTACCCCCAAAATGACTTTATAATCTTTAAAGCGATATTAGTTTAATTATATGCCATAAGTAGAATGAAACCACTTGAATATATTATACTGACTAGAATATATACTAGAATGTCCCTTCGGATTCTAAGTCTTAAAAAAAGATTGTTGCTAAGATTTTATTTATTTATTTTTCCAAAATGATGATTCTTGGCAGACAGCATATGATTTTATTCAAGAAACATTGTCTTAGGGAACTTTCTCTGTAGGAAAAATTTGAAGAGAATTTATAGAAAACACTGCTCAAGAAACTTCCTTTTCAAGGCAGGCTGTTAGGAAGACTGGCTGTGTCAGAAAAAAATGCCTAAGAAAATGTTTCAGAATGAATCATGGAGACTTTCTCCAAAAGATTCTAATAAATAGGAAGAACATACATCCAAATTTAGGGATGAATTTAACTTTATCCAGTTGAATTTTATTTAAAGGATTATCAGTTCAGTTCAGTTCAATCACTCCGTTGTGCCTGAATCTTTGCGACCCCATGGACCGCAGCACTCCAGGCCTCCCTGTCCTTCACCAACTCCCATAGTTTACTCAAACTCATGTCCATCGAGTCGGTGATGCCATCCAACATCCTATAGTGGTTTCTATGTTTCTTAACTAAATCTGTCAGGTCTTATCCGAGGAGTTCGGTAGTGGATGCCCTGAGTAGGGGCAATCCATTTTGATTAAACCAGAATAATCATGGGTAGGTTGGTCATAACTGGAAACACTACCAATCAAATTTTATTTTGAAAGTTAACATATCTCTTTGGAGATGAGAGCAAAGTGAAAGTGTATCTGGATCCTACGTTTGTTTTATTCATTTGTTGTAAAATCATCTTCCTATTTCAGATCCCTGGAAGAAACAGAAGCAGTAACCCTCAAGGAAGCACTTTGACTTGGAATTTCATCCATTCCCTACCCTACAGAATAGCCAAGGCTCAGAGCTATTGTTAAAGGAAGACTTTCTAGTGTACAGGGCTCATGATTGAACATGAGCGGGGCTCCCAAGCCAGGAGAGTGTTTATTTCCAGAGAGAGAAAGTAGCCTTCTGTCCACCTGTAGGTGGGGCAGAGTCCTTGAGATCACTGCTCATCACTAGAGGCCAAAGGACTCTGCATTGTATCACAGAGCCATTCATGATTCTAGACATGTGTCAGGGTCAAGAAGAGAGGAAAAAATTAGGAAAAATTTGACATTCTTGCAAAGTCCAAATTGTGTCATTGTATCAACAATCTATGTAATACTGACAGTGCAGAATGAGTAGGCCCTTGAGAAGTGACCTATTGTACCGAAAACCTTTTACCAAAACTTGCCCAAACTTCTCAATGTCACCAGCAAGAAGCCAGAAAGAAAATTCCAGATTAAGATTAGGTCTCTTCATGCCATAGCCATTTTTCTTACTCCACTTTTTATCATTCTTTTCTGTTCTCCTTTGTCCTCTTCCTAGGATGATTTGTGTTTTCCTAATTCTGTCTCTTTCCAAAGTCCTTCTCTCCTAACACTTACTGCCAAAAAGTATCATTAAATGTGCTTTTCCATACTGGAACTGTGGGGGAGACAAATCAGAAAAAGAAAAAAAAAGAAAAAGAGTTCTTAGCATGTTTTTCTCCTAGTATTTTCCTTTGCCCTTACGATGACTATTTTCAACCCTAATCTTTCCGTGACTACTTCCTGGGCCAATTGCTCATTTCTGCCCGTGTCCCACCTTCAGAACTTAGAATTTGAAATTTGTGCTTAGGAGGATTCTGAAAAATAGTTTATCTGTCAACATTCAGGTCAGAATTCAATAGTCAGAAAGCAAGCATAAATAAACTCAGCTTCTTAGAGATAACCTTATACTAGGAAAGTCTAAGGCAAAGCACACACAACCTGGTTTCCCTCATTTATTGATGCTCAGTTGCTAAGTCATGTCCGACTCTTTGCAACCCCATGGACTGCAGCATGCCAGGTTTCCCTGTCCTTCACTATCTCCTGGAGTTTGCTCAAATTCATGTCCGTTGAGTCAATGATGCTATCTAACCATTTCAATCTCTGCTGCTCCCTTCTTTTGCCTTCAGTCTTTCTCAGCATCAGAGTCTCTTCAAGTTGACTCTTCGAATCAGATGGCCAATGACTGACTGGTAAATCAACCGGACCCTCATTAATCACAGCATTTTGATGCATATTTAGGAGGTAATTTCTAAGAATAATTCTTTAAACAGCAAGAATAAGTTGGACGAGTGTGCAGAAAACTCTTAAGAACTATGGGCTGTACTCTTTGCTGCTCTGATTCTCGATGTATCTATTTTGATTTCTTTCCTAGGAACTTTGTCCTTGTCTACACAGAGGTTTTTTTCTCTGATTTCTAGAAATGTCAATTTGTAATTCTAAAGGACCAAATGTTTGAAAACTGTGCTTGGAAAAATCTTAGCCTTTGAGGTTTCCACTTTCCTAATTTGCAAAATGAGTAGCTTAAGTTAGACCATTCTAGTTTATCAGCATAGTCCACATCCAGGGTTTATTAGACGTTGAAGTGCTAAATTGATCTTATACTTGAGGATATGTCCATGAAAAGAAAAAAATCCACTCATTTAGATGAAACATATGTGCAATTATAGCCGCTCAGCAGCTCAGACACCTAAGTAACTGTCAATTTTTTATGACTTTAAGAACATTTTCTTATGAAAACATAGTTACGAAATTATACTTTATATGCAGAAAAATAAACATATTTAGAATTTTGTTATCAATACACAGGAAGCTTAAAGGTGGATGGAGTTCAGTTTCTTCAAGTTCCTTTTATAGGAAGATATAATTAAAGTAAATAAATTAGGCTCTTCCCATCACATCTCAATTTCTTTCGTTTACCTACACATTATGTGATCTTGGCTTAAAATTTAAAAATGTTTTCCATTGCTAGTCCTGTCTGAAATCACTACATTTTTTTTTTTACAATTTCACTAATTAAAATTCATATAATTTCTCTTAATTTTTCCCCTTATAAGCATAATTCACTTTTTGCTGATGTATTAGATATCAATTCAGATTCAAATCACTATAATAAATACGTTAGTAGTAATTTTCCTCTCTGAACACACTGACTGGTCAATTGCTACAATGCAAGTCAGTATTTTCAATATAGCATGATATTTTAATAAAATGAATACAGGGATTATGAAATAAAGAATTCCAGAGTTTGAAGAAACATTTAAAAGACAAATTATTGTGAAAATCACCTCATCAATATTTTGACCAATGACCACAGGGCTTCATCTATAAACTTCCAGAACCTCACAACTTCACTAAGTAGTTCTGGTTGGTATGACTTTTTGTTGGACTGATAATTACATTTCTCTTTTTTCATTTAAATGTTGCTTTTGGGGATAATCTTATCAACCCAAAATAACCTTAGCAATTTTTGTTTAAAACAATTCCTCATGTATACCTATAGCGACAGCTATTCTCTATAACATTCCCTGTTGCAGAATGTTTATAGAAGTCTCCATTAAAAAAAAAATAAGAAAACTAAACACAAATGATTTTTTTACATACATGTGTGTCAAAATTGTAATTCACATATTGAGAAGAAACATTAAACTTAAGGTCAGGACTAGGAAAACAGTAGAAAATAAAACACACATTTTTTTTTTAAGGGTAAATTTCTCAAGTAAATATTCTAGCACATATCTAAGTCCAATATTTTAGAATTTGAAAGTTTACTTTATAATATTAATATAATCTAGATTGTTTTTAATATTTCCTACTAGAAAAATCAGTAATAAGCTTCATTTAATATAAAACATTTACCATGTTATTTTATCTTTATGAGACAGGGATGGCTAATCCATTGTTTTACAAAAAGGATTTCTTTTTGAGATGTGAGTGCTTGTTTAGTTTAGTCTAAAAATAACAAAGCTAATCTTAAAAAGTATAATAGACTATTCCATTGGCTTTGCTACAACAAATGGAACAATAAATGACTTAGGATGTACTTGTTATTACAGGACAAAACATAAAGTTAATGGGATGTGTTCTTAAGAGATAAGTATGACTCTTGTGACATTAATGAATTGAGTTTAGTCTCTCTGTGTGACAGACTCTCATACCTTTGTTTTGATTTTGTCATTGCTTTCTAATTAATTTTTCTGTTTGACAGGTAAATATTCTAGAAATGTGATTTTTATGCCTTTTATTTTTAAAAAGTGTGCCTCTTAGATCATTTCCTTGGGATGAAGTAATATGAGAAAAATAGAAGTTCCTTCCTGGCCTTCAAATTTACTGGTCTTCTACTAAAGCTAATTAAGTCATTAATGTATTATTTACATTTTTATGCTGAATTTATCTACAGGTTTGAACCATCAACCCCCCACTCTCAAGCTTCTATTATGCCTTTTCTTTCCCCCTTGAAAATCCTCTTCTATCCTGCACAAATTCACTTCATATCTCTTTTGCCGTGGTTCACATGGCCCCTAACGTGGACTGCTAACGCTCGTGGTCTGAGCAGCTATGTTTGTTTATATTTTGTTTCCCGTTTGTATTTGGTCCATTATTTACATAATTGTTCCTAACCTGAATTGCCTTGGCATTAGCAGTCAAATTGGCGAAGGATATTATCAACAAATTTCTCTGCTGACAGTAGATGTACTCAATTTGAGCCAAATTTTGGCAGTCAGTTACTGCTGCACACAACCTTGGGGTCAGTCCCTGCCCTTGTGTTCTTACGCAGGATAGCTGTGGAACTCAGCTTTGATGCAACTGTAGCTAAGCATGATCTCTGTGGAGGCTTTGGCATGGAAATCACTGACAACAGAACTTGGCTCAGGATTTGTTTAATCAGAGCAACTCTCATTGGACTACAGGAAAGAGGGAGGGAGAAAATAAAGAAAGGAGCCATCTGCCTATTTTGGGGTTGCCTGGCAGGACAAAAAGCTTGGAGTCCTATGAACAAAACAAGAGTGTATTAAAGGAGATGTTAGGACTTGATATTAAAACACAGAAACTCTATACGACAAATTTAATTCCTGACCATAACAGCAAAAAGTACGTAGGGCAACAAATCAATAATTTTATTCATTTCTTGTGTATTTCTAAAGTTATGACAAACCTAGAGTGCGTATTAAAAAGTAGAGATATCATTTTGCCGACAAAGGTCCAAATATTCAAAGCTTTGGTTTTTTCCGGTAGTCATGTATGGATGTGAAAGTTGGACCATTAGGAAGGCTGAGCGCCCTAAGAATTGATGCTTCTGAAATGTGGTCCTGGAGAAGACTCTTGAGGGTCCCTTGGACTACAAAGAGATGAAACAAGTCAATCTTAAAGGAAACAACCCTGAATATTCATTGGAAGGACTGATGCTGAAGCTGAAGCTCCAATATTTTGGCCTCCTGATATGAGGAGGTGACTCATCAGAAAAGACTCTGAAGCTGGGAAAGATTTAAAGCAAAAGGAGAAAGGGGCAGCAGAGAATGAGATGGTTAAGACAGTATCACTGAATCAATTCAGTTCAGTTCAGTTGCTCAGTCGTGTCTGACTCTTTGCGACCCCATGAACCACAGCACACCAGGCCTCCCTGTCCATCACCAGCTCCTGGAATTTACCTAAACTCATGTCCATTGAGTCAGTGATGCCATCCAACCATCTCATCCTCTGTCATCCCTTTCTCCTTCTGCCTTCAATCTTTCCCAACATCAGGGTCTTTTCAAATGAGCCAGCTCTTTGCATCAGATGGCCAAAATACCAGAGTTTTAGCTTCAACATCAGTCCTTCCAATGAACCCCCAGGACTGATTTCCTTTAGGATGGACTGGTTGGATCTCCTTGCACTGACTCAATGGACATGAATTTTCGCAAACTTCAGAAGATAGTGAAGGACAGGGAAACCTGGCATGCTGCAGTCCATGGATGGAAAATGTCAGACATGATTTGGCAATCGAACAGTATGTATTTCTAGAATATAATTTATCCCTAGGTTCCCTTCTCAACACTAGTGTCAGCAAATGACTGATTTATTTCATCCAGCAGGAAGTCTCTCATATCCTTTACTCTTGCACTCAAACTGTCCTTAGCTTTACACTTGATTTATTTTCCATTTTATTGAAGATGTAAAGATGCTTTTCTCTTAAATACGAGCTTGTTCTTTCCCAAATCTTCCAGGGTATAGCTGTCTCAGTCATTGTCTCTTTCATTTTCCCTCTTCCTTTGTCTTTGAAATTTTAATTAGGATTTTGATTGCTAGAAACAAAGGGTTACTGTGTTGGCCGAAAAACTCATTCTAGTTTTCCTATAATATCATATGCGAAGAACCAAATGAACATTTTTGCCAACCCAACACAAAGGATAGCTCATGGAAGGTAAGGCAGTCCATAGCATTATGAAAGCAGGGTAAGTGAAAGGATATATGAGGAGTTATGAGCCTTGACCTCAGAAGGGGAGTCATGAATCTTCACTGGTGGTTCCCCTATCAGCTTGCTTTGCCCACTCTATCTGTGCTTTTTTTTTTTTTTTTTAATCATTTTCTTCAGCTTTTTCTGCCAACTGGCTCTTTCACTGTGGACCATGACCATTTTTTTTTAATTCCCAAAGCTTCTAATTACTTGTATTTATGGCTTATTCACTTTCATGCATTGGAGAAGGCAGTGGCAATCCACTCCAGTGTTCTCGCCTGAGAACCCCAGGGATGGGGGAGTCTGGTGGGCTGCCATCTATGGGGTTGCACAGAGTCGGACACGACTGAAGCGACTTAGCAGCAGCAGCACCATGGCTTATTCACAGTCTCGTCTTTTCAACCGTGGCTCATTTTTATGGATTTGTCCAACCTGTAATCCCATTGCTAACTTTAGGATTCTCTGTGTGATTTTACTCCAGATTTTGAAGAATTAGAATCTACCTGATGGAACTCATACCTAACTGGATGGAGGTTTTGACAAAGATTGTGTCATAGGCTATGGTTGCCTGGCTTAATGTTTGTCTTTGAGGCCAAATTTTAGTCCGGGATTTTGTTGCTGTTACTTAGTCACTCAGTTGTGTGCAACTCTTTGCAACCCCATGGACTCCAGCACACCAGGCTTCCCTGTCTTTAGTATCTTCTGCAGTTTGCTCAAGCTCATGTCCATTGAGTCAGTGATGCCATCCTACCATCTCATACTCTATCACCCCCTTCTCCTCCTGCTTTCAATCTTTCCCAGCATCAGGATTTTTTTCCAGTGAGTCAGCTCTTCCCATCAAATGGCCAAACTATCGGAGCTTTAGCTTCAGCATCAGTCCTTCCAATAAATAATCAGGGTTGATTTCCTTTGAGATTGATAAGTTTGATCTCCGTGCTGCCCAAGAGACTCTCAAGAGTCTTCTCCAGCACCACAAATTGAAAGCTCAGTTCTTTGGTGTTCAGCCTTCTTTACGGTCCACTTCTTACATCCATACATGATCACTGGAAAAACCATAGTTTTGAGTCTGTGGACCTTTGTTGGCTAACTGATGTCTCTGCTTTTTAATATGTTGTCTAGGTTGGTCATAGCTTTCCTTCCAAGGAACAAGCTTCTTTTAATTTCCTGTCTGCAGTCACCATCTGCAGTGATTTTGGAGTGCAAGAAAATAAAGTTTGTCACTGTTTCCACTTTTTTCCCTTCTGTTTGCCATGAAGTGATGGGACCAGATGCCATGATCTTCATTTTTTCAATGCTGAGTGTTAAACCAGCTTTTTCACTCTCTTCTTTCACCTTCATTAAGAGGCTCTTTAGTTCCTCTTCACTTTCTACCATTAGAGTGGGGTCACCTGCATATCTGAGGTTGTTGGTATTTCTCCAGGCAATCTTGATTCCTGCTTGTGCTTCATCCATCACATGCATGGAAAATTCATCCATACATTTCACATGATGTACTCTGCATAGAAGTTAAACAAGCAGGGTGACAATATCTATACTCATTTCCCTATTTTGAACCAGTCCTCTGCTCCATGTCCGATTCTAACTGTTGCTTCTTGACCTGCTTACAGGTTTCTCAGGAGGCAGGTAAGGTAGTCTAGAGTTCCCATCTCTTGAAATTTTCCACAGTTTGTTGTGATCCACACAGTCAAAAGTTTTGACATAGTCAATGAAGCAGAAGTAGATGTTTTTCTGGAATTTCCTTGCTTTCTCTATGATCCAGTGGATGTTGGCAATTTGATCTCTGCTTCCTCTAAATCCAGAGGAATCTAAATCTGCCTTTTCTAAATACAGCTTGTACATCTGAAAGTTCTCAGTTCGCATACTGTTAGCATAAGTCTAGCTTGAAGGGTTTTGAGCATTACCTTGTTAGCATGTGAAATGAGAGCAACTACATGGTAGTTTGAACATTCTTTGGATTTGCCCTTCTTTGGGATTGAAATGAACACTGACCTTTACCAGTCCTATGGCCACTGCTGAGTTTTCCAAATTTGCTGGCATATTGAGTGCAACACTTTAAGAGCATCATTTTTTTAATTTAATTTTTTTTAAGTTTTGACATAGTCAATGAAGCAGAAGTAGATGTTTTTCTGGAATTTCCTTGCTTTCTCTATGATCCAGTGGATGTTGGCAATTTGATCTCTGCTTCCTCTAAATCCAGAGGAATCTAAATCTGCCTTTTCTAAATACAGCTTGTACATCTGAAAGTTCTCAGTTCGCATACTGTTAGCATAAGTCTAGCTTGAAGGGTTTTGAGCATTACCTTGTTAGCATGTGAAATGAGAGCAACTACATGGTAGTTTGAACATTCTTTGGATTTGCCCTTCTTTGGGATTGAAATGAACACTGACCTTTACCAGTCCTGTGGCCACTGCTGAGTTTTCCAAATTTGCTGGCATATTGAGTGCAACACTTTAAGAGCATCATTTTTTTAATTTAATTTTTTTTTATTTTACAATATTGTATTGGTTTTGCTTCTCAGCTGGAATTCCATTACTCTCACTAGCTTTGTTTGTAGTAATGTTTCCTAAGCCCCACTTGATTTCACACTCCAGGATTTCTGGCTCTAGGTGTGTGACCACATCATCGTAGTTATCTGGGTCATTAAGACCTTTTTTGTATATGTATAGTTCTTCTCTGTGTTCTTGCTTCTTCTTAATCTCTTCTGCTTCCATTTGGTCCTTGCTGTTTCTGCCCTTTATCATGCCTATCCTTGCATGAAATGTTCCCTTGATATCTTTAATATTGATACCTAAGGCCACGGAGAAGATCAACTAGTTTCATTTATTTCCATCTGTGCATATTTTCAGGCTGGGTTTTGAGTGTATGTTTGTTTTCTCCTCTGCCATCAAATTCGCACTTTCCTAACCACGGTCTCGGAGAAGGCAATGGCACCCCATTCCAGTACTCTTGCCTGGAAAATCCATGGATGAGGAGCCTGGTAGGCTGCAGTCCATGGGGTCGTTAAGAGTCAAGACATGACTGAGCGACTTCACTTTCACTTTCCTCTTTCATGCATTGAAGAAGGAAATGGCAACCCACTCCAGTATTCTTGCCTGGAGAATCCCAGGGATGGTGGAGCCTGGTGGGCTGCTGTCTTGGGGTCACACAGAGTCGGACATGACTGAAGCGACTTAGTAGCAGTAACCACGGTCTAATTCATCTTGAGATCAACATTTAAGGGACATCAGGATATTCAGTGGGCTTACCTGGTGGCTCAGTGGTAAAGAACCCACCTGCCAATGCAGGAGACATATGTTCTGTCCTTGGGTCAGGAAAATCTCCTGGAGAGGGAAAGGAAATGACAACACACTGCAGTATTCTTGCCTGAGAAACCCCAGAGACAGAGGAGCCTGGGAAGCTACATTCCATGGAGTCAAAAAAGAGTTGGACACAACTTGGTGACTAAATAACAAGATATTCAGTAATCAAGATAAACTGTATTATCCTGCACTATTTTTTTAATATCAAAATTCATGCAGAAATCCATGGTGAACAAAATGTCAAAAAAATTTCCTGGTTTTTCCTTCTGTCTCGGGCTCTCTCATGGCTTGGCCTGGCACTGACTGCAACTACTCCAACCAAAAGAAAATACAATTTTACCCTCTGTAATTATAGTTTTATTTCTTCAGTCTTTCTCGAAAACTAAATCTATTTGCTTATAGTCTATTTCTCGGGAAGTTGTTTTGGAATAGTAATACTTGGAAATTTATTTCCATATGATCACTGGTGACTTCCTCATTCAGAGCAAACTTGGTAATTATATACAGGTGAAAAAGCTGTCACTAGGTAGACTGGTGGATATTGCCGAAGCTGGGAATGCAATTGAAAGGGGAATGATTCAAGCCACAGGAAAAATTTTAAAATTTTGGAACAATTGTGTGAAATAGGGTTTACTGCTGCTGCTAAGTTGCTTCAGTCATGTACGACTCTGTGCGACCCCATAGACGGCAGCCCACCAGGCTCCTCCGTCCCTGGGGTTCTCCAGGCAAGAACACTGGAATGGGTTGCCATTTCCTTCTCCAATGCATGAAAGTGAAAAGGGAAAGTGAAGTCACTCAGTCATGTCTGACTCTTAGCGACCCCATGGACTGCAGCCCACCAGGCTCCTCCACCCGTGGATTTTCCAGGCAAGAGTACTGGAGTGGGTTGCCATTGCCTTCTCCGAAATAGGGTTTAGGTTATCAGAATAAAGTTCAGGGCTACAAGAAAACTTAAATTTTCTCTTATAATTGCCACACACACCCCGCCCCCAATGCCAATCATCACTCTTGACCTCTGTAGGACTCAGTGATTTAGACTGGTCTCTACTATTGGAAATTTCTCCCGGGATACCAGGGTTCCCATCACGGTTCCCTCCTACCTCTCAGTGACTGCTCTTTATCCCTTTTATTGCCACTACATCTCTTTTCCACTCCCTCAAGGAAAGAGGAAGGTAAGGTTCAGTCCTTGGCTGTCTTTTTCATCAGCATCACAGTCCCATTCACCCTCACAGTGCAATCTTCATTCCTCTAGTGAAAGTGAAAGAAAGTGAAAGTCGCTCAGTTGTGTCCGACTCTTTGTGACCCCATGGACTGTACAGTCCACGGAATTCTCCAGGCCAGAATGCTGGAGTGGGCAGCCTTTCCCTTCTCTGGGGGATCTTCCTAACCCAGGGATCGAACCCAGGTCTCCTGCATTGTAGGCAGATTCTTTACAAGGTGAGCCACAAGGGAAATCCAAGAATACTGGAGTGGGTAGCCTATCCCTTCTCCAGCACATATTCCTGACCCAGGTATAGAAGCGGGGTCTCCTGCATTGCAGGCAGATTCTTTATCAACTAAGCTATCAGGGAAGCCCTCTAGAGACCCCTCTAGAGAGAGAGATTCCTCCAGAAAACACACAGCCAGTTCTGAACTTCCCTAACAATTCTTATATTTGTCTCTTTCTCACTGTTTCACTATCACACCTTCAGACGCATCTATCTCCCCAAACACCCAGGCCATCTATTTAGCATGTAAAAATGTTTGGGTGTTTAGCTCCAAACCCATTCTTTCTTTTTTGTTTCATTGAAAGATATTGTTGTTTTTATTTGCTTGAGAGGAGTGAAATACTATAAAATTTCGTTTGTGTACATATATATATATATACACATATATTTAAACAGGAAGTAGTAGCTTCACTGGATTATTTGCTAAAGGTTCTGAAATATCATGAACAAATAGACCATAATTGAAAACTCCCCTTTCTAACAGGCCATGCTATCTAGTGGAGAAATACAAATTACAAGCCTATTGTACCTTGAAGAAAACAATGGTCACGTCACTTCCATTACAGTTTACGGAAAAACTCAAAAGAATGTCTTGGCCAACCCAAATGATGAAGAAGGTGATTGCTTATATGAACCAAAGATTAAATGGAGATAAAAGGAGGCGATGCTCAGAGTTGGGTGACAGTACGGAGCTTAGAGTGTTCAGTGGGAAGGGCAGGCAAGATGAAGGTGTGTACCTCCTCAGCTCTGTTCTGCGGCTGCCCTGGTTTGGTGGAGCTGTGTTTGCCCTGGGTGCAAAAGGATTCTCATTTTTAGTGGTCTTTAGGGCACAGTGGGAACTGGGGTAGAGACCACAAGAACTGGTTATCCATGTCTGGTTACCATCTTGCATTCTCAAGCACGAGTGGATCTCAGGACTTTGGGGAGACAAAAGCTTTCTCATTAGAAACAGGATTATATGTCAACTGTCATGAAACTATTGCTATGCATCCAAAAAGTGGTTAGAAAGGAATTTGAAATTGCAATCTGCCTCTTTAGGAAGGATGAGCAATAAAGACTATGGAGATTACTTAATTAAAAAACGACTGCCACAGTATTTGAAGAGAACAAAGCTGGCCGTGAATACAAAGACGCAGCTGTTTTTTTATTTCTTTGTGGGATTTTTTAAAAAATTTGCTTAACATATAACCCTGTTTAAGTTTGGATGGACAGGAGTTTCAGCAAACTCCAGAAGATAGTGAAGGACAGGGAAGCCTGGTGTGCTGCGTGTCCAAAAAGTTGGACATGACTGAGCGACTGAACAACGACAAAGTTTCAGGTGTGCACGTGTTGATTTGTTACATTTACTTCTGTAATAAGATTGCTATTGGAGCCTTAGCTATCACCTCTATGGTGTCACATAATTGTCCTTTTTGGGCAGGAATAATCAAGCTTTAGTCTCCTAGCACCTTTGATGTTTGTGACACAACAGTCTTGTCTATAATGACTATACTGTGTATTAGACCTCCAGAACTTTTAACTACTAGCTGCAAGTTTGTGCCTTTTAGCATCATCTGTTTCATTCCTGCACCCTTGGTAACTGTCATGCTACTCTGCTTTTACAAGTTCTCCTTTTTTAGATTCCACATGTGAATGATATCATACAATATTTGTCTTTTTCTGGCTTCCCACCCTCAGCATAACACCCTCATCTATGCTAGTGTGCATGGCAGGAGGAACTTGCTGGAGAGAGAATGTGAGGCAGTAGTGGGAAGGTTGCCAAGAGAATTCTTTCTCTAGAGATAGCTAGAAAGAACATAAATAAATAAAACAGTGATTCATTCTTGGTGATGCTATAAACCTTGTCCAGCAAGACTTATTTACGTAGGAGAGAGGCCTGTGGTGACCCAGTTGTTTCTGAGAAAGTATAAAAACTATTGGATTGAGCCCTAATTTGACTCACATTATCACTCCCTAAGATTGTCAGGGTTTTTTTCTTTCCTTTTGTAAACTTAAAAGAGAAAGCCACATAAACTTAAGAGGGTCAGGAACTGATATGAGATGATGGTCAGTATCCAGAAATTGGTTTTTAACTTTTCAAGGAACTGTTTATCACACTAATTTCTCAATCTTTGAAACACATGGTGTTTCTAATTGAAGATTCCTGAACAAAGACATATGTTTCTCATTCACTCAGATAAATCATATGCAAGCCATATCCTGAAGGACATTGTGTTTTTAATAAAATAATCTACAACATATTCTCTCTCTCCCTTTCTTTCTGTATCTATGGAGAGTATATGTCAAAGGTTCCAGAATATTTTGACGTTTTCTTGTATAAGTAAATACAGCATATATTTCCACTTGTTTCAGAGTATTCCCATGAAATTGTGTCAGACTTAGATTTCAGAGTTTGAGCACATAAGAAATAATGTCATGATTGCACATGTTCTCTTCTTTGATGTTTATTTGATGCTTTCTTATGATAATATTTTAAAATGACAGTTTCCTGTTTGCCAAGCTGATCAAAAGATGTCCTTTCTTTGACCTAAGTCCTTCCTTAAAATGATTCCAAACTTTAAAAAGAAAAGAGTCACAAATGTGCCCTGATGTGTCCTTATCAATTCACTGGTTTGGGGGCTGATGGTGGCAGGGCTTTCCTTCCTTTGACCAAGATTGGAAATGTGAAACTACATAGCTCATTGAGAAAGGATTCCAGTGGTTGGAGGCAAAGGTCTTTTCCAGGAAAGGAGTATGGCAGCTACTCATGATGCCTTTCTTTTTGCCGAAAGCTAGAATTTAAGTTGACATACATACTGTAACTTCTATGGTCTCCACCTACTCCAAATTGTAAACTAATGTTTGAAACACCATCTTAGAGATTCTGTTAAAAAATACAATAGCAGGAGGAGGGGTAGTTTTAAATCTTAAAAAGTTTGATGGTTTCTTTTTTCTTGATTATTTTTTTGCTACTGTAGAGCAGTTGCTACTAAGATGTGCTGTCTCCAGTGCCTCAAAGACATGGTAGGGCCTCCCTGGTGGCTCAGATGGTAAGGAATCAGCCTGCAGTGTGGGAGGCCCAGGTTTGATCCCTGGGCAGGGAAGATACTCTGGAGAAGGGAATGGCAACCCACTCCAGTATTCTTGCCTGGAGAATCCCATGGACAGAGGAGCCTGGTGGGCTACAGTCCATGGGGTAGCAGAGAGTCAGATATGACTGAGCAACTAACACTACTACACCACTACAACTATTCTGGTTTAAGAAATAGCGATCTGGAAATCTATAAGTCATGTCCTTAAGCATTATACACTGACATTTTTTTAATGTATTAGCATCAAGCCTAAGATGCTTCAGACCTACCCAAAGATGCTTAGATAGCTACACAGGTAAACATACTGTTTACACACACAGAGAACCACAAACCCACACACCTTCCACAAGAAAGTTTAAAAATCTCCAGTCCATACCCTTTTCCGTCTTTAGCTCTCTGGCCTGAGCCATCATCTTCCCTGCAGTAATCCTTTGGTGAAGAGCCTGATACCCAGAGTCAGACTGCATGACTCTGGATGACCTTGGGCAGCTCGCTTCCATTTGCTCATCTGTTAAGTATTGTTAATATTAGGACCTGCGTGAAAGGTTAGTCGCAATCAATTATTCCATGCAAAGTACTTAGAACAGTGCTCAAGAAATACCACCTGTCCTTACTGAGGACTCTGTTGGTTTCCTACTGCTGCTGCAACAGATTATTACTAACTTAGTTGCTTAAAACAACAGTTTTATAGGTCGGAAGTCTGACATGGATCTTACCAGGCTAAGGTCATGGTATTAGCAGAACTGCATTTCCTTCCTTTGGGGAGAAATCTATTTTCTTGCCTTTTTCTGCTCTAGAGACCATCCACACACCTTAGCCCAAGGCTCCCTTGTTCCATCTTCAAAGCCAGCAACGTTGCATCTCTCTCACCCTCCTTCCATCCTCACATCTTTATTTGACCACAGCTGGTGGAGGTTCTCTGCTTTTCAAGGACTTGTGTGATTATCCTGGGTCCATGCGGTTCATCCAGGACACTCCTGAGGTCTGTGACCTTAATCACTTCGGCAAAGTCCCTTTCGCCTTTTAAGGTAACATATTCACAGCTTCCAGGTTTGGGATATGGGCATCTTTGGGAGAGAGAGCATTGTTCTCTTTACCCCCATGGAAGTGTTAACGATGATAAATCCGAATGAAAAATGTGAATGTATTCTTACCACATTAAGTGTCGTTTATGTTTCCATTCATCCATTCATTTAATGCTATAATAGGTCAGGCTTGGTGAGTAAGTCTGTGCCCTCACAGAACTGGCAGCTTTAAAAACCTGTGCTAATATCCGGATTCAAAATGTACAGCAAATTAGACTTGCTATAGTGTGTGTGCGTGTGTGTGTGTGTGTGTGTGTGTTAGTTGCTCAGTTGTGTCTTATTCTTTGCAACCTCATGGATTGTAGCCTGCCAAGCTCCTCTGCCCTGGGATTCTCCAGGCAAGAATACTGAAGTGAGTGAAAGTGAAAGTGAAGTCTCTCAGTCGTATCGGACTCTTTGCGACCCCGTGGACTGCAGCCCACCAGGCTCCTCCATCCATGGGATTCTCCAGGCAAGAATACTGGAGTGGGTTGCCATTTCCTTCTCCAAGAATACTGAAGTGGGTAGCTATTCCCTTCTCCAGCAGATCTTCCTGACCCAGGGACTGAACCCTGGTTTCCTGCATTGCAGGCAGCTTCTTTACTGCCTGAACCACCAGGGAAGCCCTTGATATAGAGTAGAGATATACAGTTTAGAAGATCTAGATATTGCACATTCACTGATTTATTTTTTCAGTCACTCAACAAATATCTATCAAGTGCTTAGCCTGTAAAGGCCACTCCATAAAAGGAAATCTCGATTTCTGACAAGCGTTCAAAGCTAAAAGCTGTGACATCATCCTCTCTCAAACAAACCAGCTCTTATAAACATCCCAGAAGAGGCTTCAGGAAGACTTCTCAAGAGAAGGGTTGTTAACCTAGGGCATGTGTGGGGGCCCCAAGAGTCTGGGGCTTCCTGGCAAGTGCATGCAAAATTGTGCTTGTCTGTGTGTTTGCGGGGGAGGGGAGCTGCTTCACTGTTTTTCTCGAGTTCAACAAGGAGTCAATGTTCCACCAACGATGAAGCGTGTAAAGCCAAGGTATTGCAGTTTGTGGCGTCCAAGATCTTCCTGCTTTGTTTCTGCATGTGGCACAAGTGGCTGTAACGTGGGGCTGAGTGAGTGACACTGTCAGTGACTTGGATTCATTTCTCGAGCTCTTGTCACAGCGTCACTCTTGCTTACCATCACAATGAATTCTCTTCTGTCCACTCAGTTTCTTATGCTGCGAAGGATCACAGCTGTCAGTACTCAACCCACGTACCACGTGACAAAAGGCGATTCAGAGACAGACACGGCAGAGCTTGAAGATAAGCTCTGAAGGCTCCTTTGCCTTTCTGACTCTCGCGAATAGCCTTTTTGAGAGTCCTCTCCATCAGTTATCTCCTTTGAGTTGTATACTTTGAATCGTGTGAAAAAGGGTATCAGAAAGGGGTGGAATGAGGACCATATTTAAAGCAAGGACCTATACGGCAGAGGATGAAATGGTTGGATGGCAATATTGACTCAAAGGACATGAATCTGAGTAAACCCTGGAGACAGTGAAAGACAAGGAAGTCTGGAGTGTTGTAGTCTATAGGGTCACAAAGAGTCAGACACGGCTTAACAACTGAACAAGAAGCTTCTTATAGTAAAAAAAAAAAAAAAAAGTCAATCAGTTGGAGAGAGAAGTAGATGAAATGATGTTCTTCTAGATGGATTGAATAAAGAAGCACTCCCTTTTTCCATTCTTTTTTTTTTTTTTTTTAAGCTACATATTAGAAATAAGCATTGCTTCTTTCAAAGAATATACTTGATTCTTGCAGGTCAAGGCCAGCTGTGGGTGGTTTGTTCTGTGCTCACATTTAGGAATGCCTCCAATTCAGACACCACAGACCCACCTCCTTAACTGTTTACTCTTCCCTCCTTGCCTCTGTTTCTGAGAAAAGCTTGATGATAGAATGTGCAGCTCCGTTTCTGGATATTTCAGTAGTCCTGGGTGGAAGGTGCTGTTGCCCACTCCAGCAGCCCTTTCCCTGTCAGACCTTAGAGCAGAAGGAGCCAGACTGCTTTTTAATAGCCCCTACCAAGCTCTTGGATGCCCCAGGCTATAGAAGACTAAAAGTGGGCGGCAGGGGGGTGATGGGCTATATGGAGTTATGCCGGCACGGGCTTATAGGCTTTGGTACTTGGATTGTGAGCCGAGATAAATCATGGCTTTGGTATGTAGTTTTTGCTGCTTTGCTTAAAAGAGTTCCCTTGTCTCTCCTTCCCAGTCTCAAGCTTCACTCCGTTGCTCCCTGCATTCTCCTGCTTCCACCCAGCACCATCTACTTAAATTCTCTGAAATTGGCAAGAGAAGAAGCTATGACTTTGTCCATTCATTTCGTGACTTAAAACCCATCTTCTTTCATGGAGCTGATGGTATCAGATAGAGGCAGACAGAGAAGGTTAGATGACCATTAGCTATCATCTTCAAACTTGCCTTCTGAGTGACCTAGTTGAAGAGGGTGAATACAATTTGTAGATTAGCCATGATTTTATAGTAGCTGAGGCTTATGAAGATAAAAGGGCAGTGTACATCCTATATTTTAAATTAGGAATTGACTGTACATACTGGATGAATTCATTTTTATAGAGGACTTTGGATTTACTCTATGCTCCTTCCTTAATGTCGTCCTCTGTCTTCACCATCACGTGATCATGTCTGTTGTTACTTTCGTTTTAATCCATCCAGAAAGTTTCTAGGAGACAGAAAAAGGGAAGATGCAAATTTGGGAGTTCACTGACTATCATCTAGTTACATAACCCATAGAAAATAGATCTGTGCAAATAAAGACACAGATAAGTACACAACCAGGTCAGGGTCCCACGCTCTGTTCGGATTCTGTTTTCTCATTAGTGAGCTTCTCATGACAGAGCCCTGGAGAAGGACTGTGGGTCTCAAATATCTCATCGGTTGAGAGCCAGAGCAAAGGTTCAGGAGAAAATTACTGTGAAACAAGGATGCAATTATTTCAAATTAAAAGCAGTTACACAATTCACTTTGTGTCCCCATCACCAAAGCCTCGGGACATGTTGGAAAACTCCAGTGATTCACTGCCGTTCATATATTCTGCTTGGTAACAAAACTTTTAAAAAGAAAATGTCATGGTCCTAAATTTCCCTACGTGTACAGTTCGTGATTTGAAACAGTACAAGGAAAAGAAAAAAAAACTCTATGGAAATTGAATGCGTTGGCAAACTAGAGATTATCAAAAGAGAAAGCAAATGATGGGAATATTTTACAGCTGCTGGTGGGAAGAATTATGCAGCTTTCCACCATGCGAAGTTTTGTAATTGTAACTTCTTGATACCTTTTAAGGAGAAAATACCGCCGGCTGCAGCTTGAGAGCTTTTATGAGAACCATGAAAGAGTTTTTCCTTCACTCACATTGTCTTCGTTTGCTGGGTGTATGCTGTAGGTTTCATGCCTGTTAGCTAAATCTAAGACATTAAAGACCTGCTTAAATCAAGCAAACGAATGTATCCTTAAACCATAATGTTTTTATAAAGTTAGGGAAGAAGAGACTTACACTGAACTAATTAGTCTTTATTATTTGCTTCTGTTGTTTACAATAGTAAATGAGCAGAAATATCAATATATACAAAATCATAGACTTTAAACCAAGCTTAAAGTCTTCAGGATCATTTGAGTGAGAAAAAGAATCATATTTCAAGTGACATTTCAGATATCTTCACTATCTTTACCTATCTAAGAAGCTATACAATTACCTCAAAGTGTGTTTCTGTTTTTTAATTTTTGAGGGGGTGGGGTGCGGTTCTTCTCATGCTCAGGCAGTTAGTATCATGGAATCATAGAAATTTTGGTTTATGACATTTTCATCAGGATTTCAAACATGTTTCCACACCACAGTCTTTGCTATTGCATTTTAGTTGCTCATCAATATTTTCTCACCAGCTGAATATTCTAAAATACCAATATTTTCTATAGAAATTCATCCATTAACACCAGAGGCATGGCAGATTAAGTCATAACCATGCGGTGGATACATGCTGATTTACCTTTGGTGAGTATCCCATAGTTTTTAATCTCTCAGACATATGTGTTATTAGATCAGACTTAACATACTAACTAATAGAACGAAAACTGAAAAACGGAATCAGTTACCAGTCAGCCAGATCTTGGGTACTATAAATACTCAGTCACAAATCCTTATGTATTGAAAACATGGTTCTAAGAGAAACTAGTCTAGAGATTTGTGGCTATGCAGGCATTGAGGATAAATATTCTTCTGGAGGGGATAGCATTTCTTTGCTGAAATGAAATACCATGTAAAATATAACTGACAGTGTAATTTGAGTTTTGATATTCTGATTTTCCATTGCACCATGCAGTACATGGGATTTTAGTTCCTCTACCAGGAATTGAACTCATGCCCCAGGCATTGGAAGCAAGAGTCTTAACCCCTGCACCACCAGGGAAGTCCCTGATTTTTGTTTTCATATTGGGTAGTGTTTACATTGTTATTCATGTTTGAATCTAACAAATATGCCCAATTACAGAATATCTTATACAGTTCCCTGGTACAGGATGACTTTAACTCCAGAATTCAAAAACTGTCTAGAATATTTGTAAAACTCAGCAATTTTATCTCAACAATAATACAATTCAGATACCTATCCCAAAGTTCCTCCTCACTCTTCCCACTCTCTGTTATTCTTGTCTTGCTTCCATATTCTTCCCTTCCTCCTTCCCCTTCCAGCTTTAGCATACCTCGCTCCCTAGTTGCTTTGTGAATTCAGAAAAACTTTTGTTTTCTTCTGAAGGCAAGTAACATTTCTTAGTTTGACAAGGTGCAGTTAGGCCAGCAGCTGCAGAAAGTATTGTGCACCTGCCTTTATTCATCTTTGAACATACTTTCAAAGTTGCTTTTGTAATCCTGCGTGGCCGCCCTTTCATTTCCTTTCCTGCTTCACTTTATCTCTCTTTTTCACACTTTCCCACAGATGCCTTCCTCTGACTTAGCAAAGAATATTTCATAAAAACAAACCATAAATGCAAAGGTGAAAAATGATTTTTGGAGCATTATATATCTGTCCAATTTTTAAAATCATCTGTAAATATAGTGTCTCAGATTCCCCCACCTTTCTATTTTTAGAATTGCTTCTTGTTTTTTATATTCCCTGATAGCTCAGTTGGTAAAGAGTTTGCCAGCAATGCAGGAGACCTCGGGTCTATTCCTGGGTTGGGAAGATCCCCTGGAGAAGGGAAAGGCTACCCACTCCAGTATTCTGGTCTGGAGAATTCCATGGACTGTATAGACAATGGAGTCACAAAGAGTTGGACACAACTGAGTGACTTTCACTTTCACGGCATCTATCGCACTTTTTCTCCAAAGTGACCACACTAAGAGTATCCTTTAGAGTCTGCCCAAAGTCTCTTCACAGATTCTCATGTGGAAAATTGTGCCTATCTTAACCCTTTGGTTTTCTCCTTCTTGATAGGAGACTAAAAGCTCTTGAGACACACACCTAAGATGCCTATTTAGTTAAGCAAATTTTTGCTGAATATTCTAAAATGTCATGGCTTAAAACAGCAGTCCCCAACCTTTTGGGCACCAGGGACCAGTTTCATGGAAGATAATTTTTCCAGAGACTTGGGGGGTGGAGTGGGGTGTTTTGGGGTGATTCAAGTGCGTTGCATTTATTATGCTGCTTCTGATCTGATGGAAGGAGGAACTCAGGCAGTAATGTGAGTGGTGGGGAGCAGCTGTAAATACAGATGAAGCTTTGCTTGCTCAGCCACTACTGCTGTGCAGCCCAGTTCCTTACAGGCCATGGATCAGCACCAGTCTGTGGCCCAGGGCGTTGGGGACCCCTGGTTTAAAAGAATTAATGCAAGCAGTCCTGGTACAACTAATTCATTGAACTCTAGTCCCTGGTTGATGGTCAGACAATCAGGAAGGGCTCAATACATAAATACCAAGTATATGAACTGATTTAGGTTCATTCAGAGAAATAATTTCACAGTGTATGTGAGTGGTTCTGGCATCAGTGAGCTCAAGGTCTTGAGTCAAACAAAATGAGGTATTATTGAGCAAATACCTAGCCCCCTGCCATATAGCTGAGTGCACAGTAAATGTTCCTTGAGCATTTGATGGATGAAACTCATTTCCCATTCTCACTCTGTCTTAGATGTCTTTAGTCTATTGACTCAACCTTTTGCCTGTCAAGGGATTCTAATTAATGCCAACAACTCCGGCCAAAAAAGCAGGGGCGATATTCAAAATATTTATCAATTGGTATGCAATTTGCCTTAACCAGTCAGGATCAGCGCTGGCTATAAACAACCCAGACAGATGTATCAGGGCTTACCTGCTAAAAATCAGCATTGCTCGTTAGCCCTGCCCTATCAAACCCTTCTGAATTGTCTAGGGATCTCTAAGAGGCTGCTCCTTCTGGCTATGTAAGGATCTAGCCCCTACACAATTTTCTTTTTTTGCCAGCCATCTTAGAAAAATTCCTGGGAGATTTGTCAGAAATCTATGTAATCATCATTAATTTAGCAATTCTCAAAGGTAACCTAGAGTTCATCCAGCTGCAGTTTATTCCATTGATCGCAATAATCCACCCCACCCAGAACGTTCCTCATGAAAGGAATCTTCCTGGAGTGGACATCTGGATCGTATTATCCTAATCAGAGTGTGTGGCGCGTACAAGGTGCAGACACTCTTTCCACTGCAGAGTCAGGCTCCCTCATTCCTGGATGTGCTTTCTCCTTTCCTTTCACTTCCCTCTTTTATCTGTGCTGAATGGATATTTGATGGCGTTCCTAAAATTAAAAAATAGAACTGCAATAAGTTCTATTTTTTCTGTGTAACATACTTGTCTGAATGTTGCTACTCTGTTTTATACCCAGTGGGCTGGGAGAGGGGCTAAATTGAAAAAACAGAACCCTTCCTACTTAGAGATAATTATATAATCTGGAAAACCTGCAACTCCAGATTGTTGTTCAGTTGCTAAGTAGTGTCTGACTCTTTGCAATGCCATGTACTTCCCCTATGCTGAGCTTCCCTCTCCTCCGCTACCTCCCAGAGTTTGCTCAAGTTCGTATCCAGCCCCAGTTTAGATGTAGCCTATTTGCCAAGTTGCAGGCTACTGGCCCCCAATTTAGCTTACACTTTTTCTCTATGCTTAATTTCCAGGGCTTTTTACATAGATACCTACATATTTTCATAGGTACTTGGAAATAAACACCTTTGATGATCAATAGCAAATAATGAATGTGAAAATAGAAAGTTACTGATCAACATGAACTGACAACTGGGGTATTCAAAGATCTCTATTTTTGGTGCTTCTAATTTAATATCACTTCCACCATGGAATTTTGATTCCCTTATTCCTGTTTATAACTTAGATAAGGGATAAAAAATAACATTTACCAAGTGCCAATCAGTTAATATGTTAGGATATTTTTATCTCCATGTCTATTGCCATGCTATAAAAAGAAAAAAAAAAAGCAATAAATGCTAATATGGTGTTCTGTCTTTCAAATTAATGTGTTCCCTTCCAGGATTCCAAGTAATTGATGAGTGTTTCATCTTTGTTCTGTGCCAACAGGATGATCAAGCAAATATTGGGGGCTATTTTTTAGGTCATTTTTTGTCTAATTGAAAAAGAGTAAATTTAGATTTGTATCAGTTATGGAAGAGGAGACAGTTTATTTATAATAGCAGAGTATGTTCCAAGGTATACTTGTTTAGAATCCAATAAACTACAAATGGACAAAAACCCAAACAAATAGTAAAAGATTTTCCCATATGCCCCTACCTAAGTCCAGAAATTGACAGTCCAGTGTTTCTGTAGGTGTCCGTGATCGCTTTAAGGAACCAGGCTTTTCTGATTATTTGATATTGCATTTGACCTCATGGTCACAAAATAACTTCAACAACTCCAGCCATTACATCCTCATTCCAGACAGAAAAGGGAAAGCAAGTATAAAAGAGCAAACTTTCTTTTCACAAAGTGTGTCATTCTCACTTGAAAAGAATTCTGTGAGTCTCATTCAGAAAGTCATCTTCTAAAAGCAAATGAGAATGCAAATTTTATCTTAAAATTTGGTTAAGCAGGAATGAAAGAGTTAGAAACAGGAGTTAAATGAACCAGCTCATAACATTTGCCACGTATGCATCTGACCAACAATAGGTGGCCCTTTGTAGATATGACATGTTTTCTACCATGCAGGTTTTAGAGCAAAACTAAGTGCCACTAGTAAGTCTCCCTGAGTATTTATCTGATGTTCCCCACTCCATTATATTTCAGACCTACAGAAAACTTCATTGTCCCTCCTAAATACTTCCGCAAGTCTCCAAAGGATGACTTGTGAGTACTCAAAACCTCAGTGCCGATATTTATCATGCATGTCCATTCTCCTCTTTTCCTACAGTGACTTCAAATAGTCATCAAAGGTCAAGATGTCTGATGTATCTGAAAGTGCTACAAGCTACTGTCAATGCCACTATAACCTATCATTTTTTATTGCGCTGCCATTAGCAAGATTGTCCTACGCAGCTTTTCTGTAGAAGTGGTCCCAAAGCATCCAAAACAAGGCCGAGCTAACGGTCACTGTTTTCCTCTGAAGTCCATGTGGTGAAGACACACCCCAGAAATGATGAATTTCCCTCTCTTCAACTTTGATTTCCATGGGTCATGTCATCCTCTTTTGTACTCTCCATGCAGAGATTTGGTAGGAAAATTTCTTTCCTAGGAAAATTTTTTCCATTTCTAGTTTGGGTCACCCCATCAGACTCCAGTAAAATTGCCTAAGACTTGGTCATGGAACATACAAGTAGCAGAGATCCTGCCATATTTGATTTTACCTGCTCTTCTTGGGACAATTTTCTTGAACCAACTTCAAATCTTTTAACTTTCCTCTGTGGGTGATTTTTCATCATCAGGAGCTCTCCTAAGCCTCCTAAGCCTTCTGTAAACCTCCCACAGATATACTGGACTCTCTCTGATTCATCCACATCAAGAGGCAAATTCAGTTTAGACTGAGATTATTGGACCCAAAGTAATAAATGCTAAAGGCAATGCATCTTTATCTTAACTCCTTTGTCCCCAGTCACTCAAACCTATTCATAGTTCAAGTTGTCAGATAATTTCACTATTCTAACCTCAGCTTCCACACACATTTGCATTTAAGCTTTTTCACCTCTTAGGTCAAATTCATATAGTTATACTTTTGAAATGATGAGCCCAACAGATCTAGAACCTTCACTTACACCGAAAGTCACAGTTTTACTGTTTAGATCTGTTTATTCCTCTCTTCATGGAGAAGGAGTTTGACGTGCTACTTATATGTTCATCTAGGACATCTCTGTTTTTGAACACCTCCTTTAAGCCAGTTCAAGATGCTCTTATTAAGGAATGTTTGGCAAAGTGATGAAGAAAAACTGCACCCCTGTTTCTCCTCTTACCTCCTCCAAATCTAGAATTTGAAGTCCTAGATGAAATATCTGCTCATGTTGTAGAACCAAGGTTTAAGGGTCAGAGATGAGTATGAAGGGAAGAAAAAACCAGAGCTTCAGTCTACCTGATGCCACCAGTAGCACAGCTGTAAAACAGCTGGTGCGGATCAGTGCTGCTCACACATGCTTCGTAGCTGTCATTCAACCCAGACGTGAGAATCTAAACTGAAGTGAAAATACACGTGGGGAGCGGCATATTGAGTACAAGCACCATAATGACAGTTATTAACACAATATTCAGGAAGCACCCACCTCCAGGTAGAAATTGGAGTTTCAGATTTCTTGACCCAAGGGTAGTTACTTCAGAGAATCTATACCTAGAATGAGAACTAAATGAGACAAATTTTTAAACTTGCCATACTAGTGAATATCCCTGAACAAGCCGCATCTCATCTCTGGGTCTGAATGCCTCCAGAAAGATCAGAAATGTAGGTAAACAGGTAAAATGTGCCCATACTGAGTGTTGGGAGTGTGTGGTAACATCACCTACCTCCCAGTTCAAAAATGAAGTCCTTATTCTCTGGTGTGAGAGAGTAAATGTCTGTTAGGATAACACCTTTTAAATAGCCCTTTTACAATCAAAAAAGCCTTGAAATGGAATACTAAGTATAAGACAATGTCTCTAGACCCTACACTTAGGTTTCAGTATTGGACTACATGTATATCTGTAGTGTTAGTGACTCAGTCATGTCCAGTTCTTTGCAATCCCATGGACTGTAGCCTGCCAGGCTCCTCTGTCCATGGAATTCTCCAGGCAAGAATACTGGAGTAGATAGCCAGTTTTCTTCAGGGGATCTTTCTGACCCAAGGATCGAACCTGGGTCTCCTGCATTGCAGGCAGATTCTTTACCATCTGAGAAACCAGGGAAGCCCCTTTGGACCAGTGGGATCTATGGAATAACTGAGTTCCCAAACCTTCCTTAGAGATTTTGCAAGGTCAAGGGCCATACCTTTGCTCTTTTCCCACCTGAGATAAATTATTTCTTCCAAGAAATGACTTTTGTTTTTTTGGCATATAATCTCCTGAGATGCTTAAAAAAAAAAAAAAAAAACAATACTGGAACTTAGAAATAGATAATTTACCTCAGATGGGCTACGCTATTTATTTCCAGAAACCAGTTGAAAAAATTTTTTTTACTCTGACTATTGAGACAAAACCTTATTAATAAAATGTGTGCTACTGGAAAGGAAAGACACCTTTGTTACTTAATACATGCATGGTCATTTATATTTGGCAAACATAAATGTCATGAAGAACAGGAAAAAATATAATTCATGAACAAAACTCATTTTTATGCTACTGTCCCCTTGCCAAATTAAGTATTTCAGACGGAAATTTAGGGTGGAGGCTCACTTTGGAAAAAAGAAATCAAATTGTATTGAGGTTGCTTTTATCATCAAAGGATTTTTGTGCATTTGGATACATCATCTATTCCTTATTTGGTAGTAAAAAATATTCTTAGTTTGCACAACTACTACAGAATTGGTTAAAACTCCTTGACTAGAAACTTCTTTCACATTTTTTTTTTCAATATTCAATTTTGAGGCAGTCAAAATAGAATGGAAAAATCCACCATCGACATCAGAAACAAAGCTTTCTTGAACTTCCCTGAATGATGCTCTCTTGATGGGCTTTTCCTGTCCAAATCTATTTATGAAGATTCATTAATCTTCAGATTTTAAGACAGGAAAATTATAGGAATTGATTTTTTTAAGTGATGAGAAAAGTGCCTGATATTTATTTGCCATTAGCCTTGTTACAAGGACCGTGTCATTCTACCATAGGCATTTAGGATGTGAGAATATATAGATATCAAGAGTGCAGTGGTTAAGAACCCACCTGTGAATGCAAGAGACCCAAGAGATGTGGGTTCGATCCTTGAGTCAGGAAGATCCTCTGGCTGAGGAAATGCCAACCCACTCCAGTATTCGTGCCTGGGAAATCTCATGGACAGAGGAACCTGGTAGCTACAGTTCACGGGGTTGCAAAAGAGTCAGACATGACTGAGCACGCACGCACTGCATAATACTGCCTTGTTGGAAAGTCTCACTTCATTTAAAGGACAAATGAAAACCAATTTTTTCACAACTGTTTTTTTTCCTGAATGCATTACATAGTAAAGTTGTTTTTTTTTTTTTACTTTGGAAGAAAACCAAAAGACACTTGACTTTATTTCTATATATGTATTCCATGGTGACAAAGTTTGATATAGGTCAGTAAGAAATATTTATTAGATTTAGTAGTTGACTTATATCTAAGTCAGTAGCCTCTATTGATGGAGTTTTGCTTAGGGGGGGTCATAGTGAATTTTCTATGACAAAAAGTCAACACGAAAGTTATTTCCTTCAACTTCTTAGATTCTTATTCTAAGAGTGTTCTCATCATAGCATGACTTGTGTTCACTGAAGTGCCATATAGCAAAGTCATTTTTGAGGAAGATTTCCACTATGGTCAGTATTGATTGTACAGGTAGTGTGACTGAGGAGACTAATACTCCATTTGTAATAGTGTATCTTTATTATTGTTCTGCAAAAAGGAAATGTGTTTCCTTCACTCCTCACATGCATTCTTCAGATATTCACAGAACTCTCTTCCATTTTAAAAGCTCTTTAAAGGGCAACTATGGTGGGAAATCAACAAATTCATCCCTCTTTTTGCTGTAGAAGTTGCCTTTCATCTCAGCTTATCCTTATATCCAAGGTCAAACCACTCCCATTGAAAATCCCAAACTACACACACACGCAAAAGTCCAAACCAAACCAAACCCAAACAAACCTTTTTAAGACATGAAATGTATGCTAAAACATCTGGAAGACACTATCTCTTTTCCCCAGCTGTGCTCTAAACTTGTCCCTTATTATTCATAGACTCTATGAGCAAGTTTTTGTGTCTAAATATTTATTTCTAGTCCCCATGATGTGTACATATGATTTTTGCCTAAGCATTCATTGTCACAATGCTGTATGATAAGAAAAACAAATTGAAAGTTGCTATGCCTCAGTTTCATTTTCAATTATACAAGATGATAGTACCTGTTTTAATTATCTTAGGGTTCATTATGAGGATAAAGCAAATTGCAAAAAAGCATGTGAAGAAAACAAGACCAATGCATTAACAAAATTTTATGCATGACTTGCAAAACTGTATGTAATGAGTTTGGGGACTGAATGTGATCATGTTTTTACCACCAGAACTCTCATTGTCATGGGTAATGTAATCCAAATATTTTAGTTCTCAGAGAGAGAGAGTCAGGAATAAATAGGACAAACGCTGCATGTTAATTCTGGCCATGGAGTCTAAGCATAACAGAGATTTGAATGAGGAAATCTGGTCTGGTGTCAAGTCCAATAAAATGAAGAGATGTTTGTTGATGGGATGTGTTCCCTGCTGAGAGAGTAGTTTGACTTTGGATAAAATAATACTCAGCTTTAGTTGCTCTTTGGATTTGTTACTGCTCCTGGATTCACTCTAATTTGAGCCTTGTAGGGTCATTTGTGTCTCTGTCATCTCTAATGCTCTGCACTTCAGTGAATCATAGGGTCATGCTGCCAGGATGGCCACCCAGAAGTCTTGTTTATGTAGGATTTGGCTTTTGCAGAGAAGTTCATCTTAAGTCCTGAACAGTTGAGTTGGGAGTTCCCACAATGGTCTCCTGTTTGTTTCTGGGCATGGATGGAAAATGGTCATCTACAAGGACTGGTAACCACCTGGAAGTTCATCTGTGGGACTTCTGCTCTTCTTGCTGCATACACTGCACTGTGCTGTCCTGGGCATGCGTTTTCGAGAGTACTGTCTTGGTGGGAAATAATATAAGTCAGGCAAGCCCCCCTGCTTTTGAATAAAGAAGTTGAAATGTAAAGATTGCATTTTGATGAAAAAATCCATCAGCAAATTTACACCTTTAATTTACACTTTGTTGCTTGTTCCTTCTACTCCTTCTATCTGATTTTATAGTCTTACTATTTCAACCACTAAAATATTATAAAAAAAAAAAAACAATGGGCCCTGATTGGTCAAGTCAATCATGATGATACTTTCAGAGTTGGGAAGACTGTAGAAAATTTTGAAATGGATAGAGGAGATTACTGAATAGCCTTTCAAAGAAATACAAGAGCCTTTGGGATTATGTAATCCTACAGGGGAAGTGTGTCTTTATTGTTGATTATGTTCTTTTATAACTCAGTAGAGACAGAAGCTAACTTGCAGAACTTGATAGAAATGGAAATAGATTCTGGCTGCTGCTGCTGCTGCTGCTGCTAATTCGCTTCAGCCGTGTCCGACTCTGTGCGACCCCATAGACGGCAGCCCACTAGGCTCCACAGTCCCTGGGATTCTCCAGGTAAGAACACTGGAGTGGGTTGCCATTTCCTTCTCCAATATTCTGGTGATGAAAATGCAATTATGTTCCTTGGAATGCAATTGATGATCCTATGGATATTGAGCAGTTTCACCTATTTGCATCCATTTCTAAATTTGTTTCAGCATTTCTACCATAAACGTGTGTTCCTTTGAGTTCTTTGAGTCTGTTATAACATTGCATTGGTTCTTTTGTTATTTTAATGAGTTAAATGAGAACTTTGACACATATCCATTTTTTATTTGCATGGGGATTATAATTTAGTATTCTTTTAAAATTAATTATTTAAAATCTATATCTTTATCTCAGTTTTCTATAATAGATATCAATTTATTATAATAGTTACTTGATAGATTCAACATGAGGTTCAAGTTAAGAATCAAGGACATAAAGATGAGGGGAGGAAAACATGACACTCTAAGCCATGCTTGTTAGAAGGCCACCTTGAGGGGCAGAGACAATGAAGCTTCTTTAATTGATATTAAGAAGATTTGAGACCCTTAGGGAAATGGAGTAGAAGAAGGAACTGGTAAACTGAAAAGTACCTGAAGTAGAATTAATAACACCGTATCACTTTTAGCAGACCACATGTATTCAAGTATGATATTCATCTTAAATTTAAACAAACTTAACTTAAAAAATTGTATTAAGCTGTATTTCTCCTTTATAATATCCAATGACTGCAACAATATCTCCTATTTCACATGCTCTGCTCACAATATGATGTTGACAACTGTTCCATTGAGAGGTAGAGAATCCATGTCCCTTTCCTTCTTCTGAATCTGACTAGGTAAACCTATGACTATGACTTCCAAGGCTATGTCATAAAATTCACTGACTTGGGAGTATTGCTCCTGAAATCCAACTACCATGTTGTGAGGAAGCCCAAGTGGCTAAAGAGAGGCCTAGCTGAAGATATCTATGTGCAGAAGAATAACCCACAACCTCAGATAAGTTTCCAGCCAAGAGCCAGCATCAGCCTCCCAGTCATCTGGGAAAGCCATCTTGGAAGTGGAGAGTATTAGCTGACATCTCATACAGAAGGGGCTTCCCAGGTGGCGCCAGTGGTAAAGAACCCACCTGCCAATGCAGGAAACATAAGAAATGCGGCCTCAGTCTCTGGCTTGGGATGATCCCCTGGAGGAAGAAATGGCAACCCACTCCAGTATTCTTGCCTGGACAGAGTAGCCTGGTGGGCTATGGTCCATGGTGTTGCAAAGAGTCAGACATGACTGTAGTGACTTAGCACACTGCAGAGATGAGCCTGTCTTAGGAAGATTTTGAACCAACTGCAGGTTTATAAGCTAAGTAAATAATCATTGTTTTAAGTCACTGCATTTTTAGGTGGTTTAATTGTAGCAACAAACAATCAACATATTTTGCTGTATCACATGTTTCTTAAAATTGGCATTTTGAATATTTCTAATCCCATCACTTCATGTCAAATAGATGGGGAAATAGTGGCAGACTTAATTTTTGGAAACTCCAAAATCATTGCAGATGGCAATTGCAGCCGTGAAATTAAAAGACGCTTACTCCTTGGAAGGAAAGTTATGACCAACCTAGAGAGCATATTAAAAAGTAGAGTCATTACTTTGTCAACAAAGGTCCATCTAGTCAAGGCTATGGTTTTTCCAGTAGTCATGTATGGATGTGAGTTGGACTATAAAGAAAGCTGAGCACAGAAGAATTGATGCTTTGGAACTGTGGTGTTGGAGAAGACTCTTGAGAGTCCCTTGGACATCAAGGAGATCCAACCAATCCATCCTAAAGGAAATCAGTCCTGGGTGTTCATTGGAAGGACTGATTTGAAGCTGAAACTCCAATATTTTGGCCACCTCGTGCAAAGAGCTGACTCATTTGAAAAGACCCTGATGTTGAGAAAGATTGAAGGCAGGAGGAGAAGGGGATGACAGAGGATGAGATGGTTAGATGGCATCACCAACTCAGTGGACATGGGTTTGGGTAAATTCTGGGAGTTGGTGATGGACAGGGAGGCCTGGCATGCTGCGGTTCATGAGGTCACAAAGAGTTGGACATGACTGAATGACTGAACTGAACTGGATGAATTAAAACTTCTCTAGTAAAGAAGTATTAGGAAATGACTTGATGTTTTTGTTGTTGTTTAGTCTCTAAGTCGTATCCAGTGCTTTATGACCTGAGACTGTAGCCCGCCAGGCTCCTCTGTCCATGGCATTTCCCAGGCAAGGATCCTGGAGTGGGTTTCCATCTCCTTCTCTAGGGGATCTTCCCCACTCAGAGATCAGACCTGTGCCTCCTGCACTGGCAGGTGGGTTCTTTACCACTGAGCCATCAGGGAAGCCTTTAGGAAATGACTCTAATGTATCAAATTTATCCCTAAGAACTGAGAAAGGTTACCCTTCTGGGTTTAGTTGGAGTTCAATAAAATTTTTTTAAACAATAATCATGCAACCATTTTAAGAGAAAATTTGGAAGGATTGTTTGCAACCACCACTACTGTTCATGAATAAATATTTACTGGGAATGCTTGTGTGTGTGTGTGTGGGGGTGTATCCTCTGAAGGGCTTATGCTACTCAATGTGTACTTTGGCCCATCCTGTTCTCACTGGCTCAGTAGACAAGACAGCATCATTGTCCTGAGACCCTCAAGGTTATCATCCAGCAAATTTCTTTATCTCCTTCCACTATCAGCCCTCGTCTAACCATCTTTCTCTTCCTAAAATCAGGATGTCTTTGCCAAACTCCAGTAGCAGAAGATATTAAGAAGAGGTGGCAAGAATACGCTGAAAAACTGTACAAAAAAGATCATCACGACCCAGATAATCACAATGGTGTGATCACTCATCTA
>SJXQ01012884.1:0-15518 GCA_006408695.1 Aepyceros melampus
AGGAGCCTGGTGGGCTGCAGTCCATGGGGTCACAAAGGGTCAGACACGACTGAGTGACTTTACTTACTTACTTACTTACTTCAAAAAGTTTTACCACAGTTTTTCAAAAAAAAATTTTTAAAGGCTGCATAATATTGTACTGTGAGAAGATACCATAGTCAGTACAATTATTCTTATTTGTATGGGCATTTAGGTCATTTCCAGTGTTTTGCCATTACAGTGCTGTAATTGAATAACCTATACACGTGTATTTTTTTTTTGGGGGGGGATGTATCTTCCTTTAGGTAAACTCCCAGAAGTAAGATGCTGGGTCAAAGTATACATATCTATGTATACACATATGCATATCTATTCTTATTAGATATTGTCAAATTCTCCTGAAGGATTGTACCAGTTTGTTTCCCTACCAGAAATGTATGAGTGCCTCTTCCCACAGCCTTGCCAGCACAGTGTGTTTGCCATGCTTTTTTAATTTTTGCCATCTCTGATAGGTTTTTTAAAAAGGGATGTTAGAGTAATTTTAATTTGCATCTCTCTAGAGATTCCATGGTCGGAGGAGCCTGGTAGGCTGCAGTCCATGGGATTGCGAAGAGTCGCACACGACTGAGCAACTTTCCTTTCACTTTTTACTTTCATGCATCAGAGAAGGAAATGGCAACCCACTCCAGTGTTCTTGCCTGGAGAATCCCAGGGACGGCAATCTGGTGGGCTTCCGTCTATGGGGTCACACAGAGTTGGACATGACTGAAGTGACTTAGCAGCAAGAATTTATATTTAGAAAATAACCAATATTACATATATTAGTTTATATGCAAGGATATTTATTTTTTGTTTATTTTTTGGCCACACCTAGAGGCATATGGAATCTTAGTTTCTCGACCATGGATCTTCTAAAGTAGAAGCACAGTCTTAACTACTAGGTACCCAGTGAAGCCCCTGTATACAGGGATATTTATCATGGAATTTTTTTTAAACAAAGAAAAGGATACAATTTGAACCCTCAAATAGGGGATTGGTTAAGAATAATGTTTCAACTGTGTTAATGAAAAATCATGTCACTAGGCATGTGGTATAAGGGGAATATTTAATGGCACAAAAATGTACACAATATGTTAACTTTCGAAGTAGTTTATTAAATGTATATTGTATATGTTGTTAATTATATAAATAGAAAACTTTATACACTTTTATGCACAGAAGAGAGACTAGAAAGAGCTTCTAGTTTCTTGACATGTAAAGAGTTTAGAAGTTGTCACTCCTCTTGTCACAAGAATAAAGGCTTAAGGAAATGAAAATCAGCAAGTCCTCTTAAAATCACAGAAAATTGAGGTCACAGGGCAAACTGCCTTGTGCTTTTTACTTTGAAAACTGGAAAGACAGGCAAATACAATCAACACTGCTGGATCCTGGTTGGAGCACTTAACGAGTAATCGGTTAGTCAACTAATTGCTGGAGAAGGAGCATGTTCTAGCTTGAGAGAAAAAAAACTCCTTTTTGTGAGTTTTTACCTCTAGGATCCCCACCAGGTTCTCAGGTTTGATGAAAAATTTATAATTGTTATAGGTAGAGGAGGGGGGAAAGTAACCATTTTAAATAAGCCTAGAATGGCACACTACTCCAGTACTTTTGCCTGGAAAATCCCATGGACGCAGGAGCCTGGTGGGCTGCAGTCCATGGGGTCGTGAAGAGTCAGACACGACCGAGCAACTTCACTTTCACTTTTCACTTTCATGCATTGGAGAAGGAAATGGCAACCCACTCCAGTGTTCTTGCCTGGAGAATCCCAGGGATGGGGGAGCCTGGTGGGCTGCCATCTATGGGGTCACACAGAGTCGGACATGACTGAAGCGACTTAGCAGCAGCAGCAGCAGCAGCAGAGTTTTTTATTCTCATTAACTAAGGCCTGGCCTCAGTTCAGTTCAGTTCAATTGCTCAGTCGTGTTCGACTCTTTGCAACCCCATGAACCACAGCACGCCAGGCCTCCCTGTCCATCACTAACTCCCAGAGTTTACTTGAGCTCATGTCCATTGAGTTGGTGATGCCTCCAACCATCTCATCCTCTCCCATCCCCTTCTCCTCCTGCCCTCACTCTTTCCCAGCATCAGGGTCTTTTCAAATGAGTCAGCTCTTCGTATCAGGTGGCCGGCCAAAGGATTGGAGTTTCAGCTTCAGCATCAGTCCTTCCAATGAACACCCAGGACTGATCTCCTTTAGGATGTATTGATTGGATCTCCTTGCAGCCCATGGGACTCTCAAGAGTCTTCTCCAAGACCACAGTTCAAAAGCATCAATTCTTCAGCGCTCAGCTTTCTTTATAGTCTAACTCTCACATCTATACATGACTACTGGAAAAACCAAGGGAAATGGTTTTATCTTAGACTAACTAATTTGGGTTTTATCAGGGTCTAACCACCCTGGAATGTCTTCACTGGTGGCTCAGTCAGTAAAGAGTCTGCCTGCAATGCCAGAGACGTGGGTTCGATCCCTGGGTCAGGAAGATCCCCTGGAAAAGGAAATGGCAACCCACTCCAGTATTCTTTCCTGGAGAATTCCATGGACAGAGGAGCCTGGTTGGCTACAGTGGAATGGAACCACCCTTGAAGAAGGAATATATGCCCAACTCCACTAGCTTTCCTGTCTCACCTACACTGGTGGGCAGGAGCAAAGTTAATTAGTGCTTTTGAAGGTCACAACTCAGGGACATGGATCACTAAAAACTGAGAGCTAGTTATATGATTATAGAACATTTCTCCTTCCCCTACAATTTGCTACACATCAATTAGGATCCTGTATAATAAACAGGAGATTGAAAGACCTGCAAGCCTTAGACACTGTTTAAGAAGAAGAATCTATGGAAACCTGATAACAATGGAGAAGATAAACAAAGACACTAGGCAGATTTTAGCCTCTGACACCATGGCTACAAAAAACAGTAAAACTAGCCTAACTCCTAGATATATTAACATAAGACCTCACAGTAATGCTCCATTTACCTCAGTTACTTTTACTCAGTACATCATGTCTGAGTTTCAACAAAAAATTACTGGGCGTGCTAAAAGGCAAAAAAAAAAAAAAATCAATCTGAAGAGACAAATCACACATCAGAACCAGGGTCAGATATGGCAGATATTTTGAAATTATCAGACTTGGAATTTAAAATAAATAAGATTAATGTGTTGAGAACTCTAATGAAAAAAGGAGGCAAAATGTAAGCATATATGGGCAATGTAAAGAGAGATGAAAAATAAGAATCAAAAGGAAATGTGAGAAATCGAAAACACTGTAACAAAAATGAAGAATGCTTTTGATGAACTCATCAGCACACTGGACATGATTGAAGAAAGAATAAGTCATCTAAAGATATGGCAAAGGGCTTCCCTGGTGGCTCAGTGGTAAAGAATCTGCCTGCCAATCCAGGAGACACAGGTTTGATCCTTGATCTGGGAAAATCCCACAGATTTTTTTTCCAGCATCTGGAAAAATGCTGCAGAACAAGCAACTAAGCCCATGTGTCACAACTATTGAGCCTCTGTTCTAGAGCCTGAAAACTGCAGCTACTGAGCCCATATGCCACAGATACTGAAGTCCACATGCCCTAGGGCCCATGCTCTGCAGCGAGAGAAGCCGCAGCAATAAGAAGACCACATATTGCAACAAAGAGTAGTTCCCTGCTTGTCACAACTAGAAAAAAGGCGATGCAGCAACGAAGAACTAGCACAACCATAAATAAATAAATAAATAAATAAATATAGTATGCCAAGAGAAATGTCCCAAACTGAAATTGTGATCAAATTCAATAGAATATTCAAGAACTGTGTGAAAATTACAAAAAGTGTAACATGTATGTAATAGGAATGACAGAAGGAGATGAGAGAAAGGAAAAAGAAATAATGAATGAAGTAATAATGGCTGAGAATTTTCAAAAAGCAGTGGCAAACCCCAAAGCACAAATCCAAGAAGCCCAGAGAACACAAAGCAGGATACATGTGAGAAAACTTATACCTAGGCATATCATATTTAAACTGCAGAAAATCAAAGACAAAGAGAACATCTTGAAAGAGGAAAAATATATTACATATAGAGGAATAGGATAAGAATTGCATATGATTTCTCTTCAGAAACCATGCAAGTAGTAAGAGAGTGGAATGAAGCACTTAAATTGTTGAAAGAAAAAATCCATCAACCTACAATTCTGTATCCAGCAAAACTATGCTTCAAAAGTGCATGAGAAATATTTTCTCAGACAAACAGAAATTGCAGGAATTTTTCTCCAATTGACCTGCCTCACAAGAAATGTTAAAATAAATTCTTTAAGAAAATTGAAAATAATGTCAGAAACTCAGATCTATATAAAGAAGGGAGGAGTGTTAAAGAAGGAATAAATGAAGGTAAAGTGAAATCTTTTATTTTTCTTATTCTTAACCTAACAGAATAAAGTTTGTTCAAAATAATAATAGCAACAGTGTACTGAATAATTATAGTTTATGGAAAAGTGAAATGAATGACAGTGATTTTATAAAGGATGTACTCTACTACAAAGTACTTGCAGTGCCTGTGAAGCAGTATAGTATTATTTGAAAGTGGATTTAGATTTGTGTAAATGTGTATTGTAAACTCTATGACTACTACTAATTAAAAAGATGAGTATAATTGATATACTAAGAAAGAGAGAAAATAGAATAGGAAATGCTCAAGTAAAGCCATAGAAAGCAGAGGAAGAGTGGCATACACACACATAAGGAAAAAATCAAGGAAAATGAATAGAAAATAATTACAGATATTGTCAGTATTAACCCAGCTGTATCAATAATCACTTTAAATGTGAATGGTCTATATACACTAATTAAAAGACAGACTATCCAAGTGGATTATATAAAAAAAAATAAGACCCAACTATATGTTATCTACACACTTTAAATGTAAAGATATATATAGATTAAAAGTAAAAGGATGCTAAAAAATATCCTCCAATTAAAAATAAATTTTAAAAAGTAAAGGGATGGAGAAAGATATAACATGCTAACACACTAATCAGATGAAAGTGGGAGTAACTATATTAGTTTTAGACAAAGCAGGCTTCAGAGCAAGGAAAATTATATGTATACCTAAAAAGCATCAAAATACATGATGCAAAAATGGATAGTACTGCAAGAAGATACAGACAAGTCCACTATTTTAATTAGAGAGTTTAAAACCCCTCTATTAGTAATCAACAGATCCAGCAGGCAGAAAGTTAATAATGGTATAGTTGAAGTGAACCGCATCATCAGTCAATGGGATCTAACTGTCATCTGCAGAGTATTTCATCCAACAAGAGCAGAATACACATTCTTCTCCAGCTGAATAGAACATTCACCAAGATGGACCACATTCGTGTGTCATAAGACAGATCTTAACAAAACTTATAAGAATATAAATTATATCAGTATGCTCTCAGAACATAGTAGAATTTGACTAAAAAATCAATAGCAGAAAGATACCTGTAAAAATATCAAAATATTTAGAGATTAAATATACTTCCAAATAGCACATAGGCCAAAGAAGTCTCAAGTGAAGTTTAAACACATTTTGGATTATACGAAAATAAAAATATAATTTATAAAAATTCTAAGCAGTGCTTAGAGGGAAATTTATAGCATAGAATTAATATATTAGAAAAAAAGACCTGATACGAATAGTCTCAGCTTCCACCTTAGGAAACTAGAAAAAGAAGAGCAAATCAAACCCAAAGTAAGCAGAAGAAAAGAAATTTTTAAAAATTAAAGCAGAAATCAATGAAAGTTATACCAGGAAAACAAAAGAGAAAAACCAATGAAACCAAAGTCTGGTTCTTTGAAAAGATCAATAAAATAGATAAACCTCTAGTCAGATTAACTAAAAAAGAAGGCACAAATTACTATTTTCAGAAATGAAAAAAAGGCCATCACTACCACCAAAACTGTCATAAAATATGCACAATTCCATGCCAATAATATGATAACTTAGGGAATACCTTACAATATCTGGGAAGATACAACCAATCAAAACTCACATAAAACAAAATAGACACTCTGAATAGGCTTATGTCTGTTAAAGAAATTAACTCTTTCAAAACAGAAAGCACCATGCCCAGATAATAAACTGGTGAATTCCCCAAACATTTAAGGACATAATACCAGTACTCTACAATCAGTTTCAGAAGATGTAAGCAGAGAGAGATAGAGCACTCCCTAATTCATTCTATGAGACCAATATTACCCTAATACCAAAACCAGACAAAGACATTGTAAGACAGGAACTACAAATTAATATCTCCCATGCAAAAATCCTCAACAAAATATTAGCAAACTGAATCTAGCAATGTAGGAAAAATCCAGTCAAGTGGGATTTTTCTCCAGGCTGTTTCATCATCCAAAAATCAATTAAATATAATCCATCACATCAACAGGCTAAAAAAGAAAAACTACTCACTTGTATCAATATATGTAGAAAAATCACTTGACAAAAGTGAACGCTATACAGTGAATGAGAATAGAGGGAAGACTTCTTCAACTTCATAAAGAACATCTATTAAAAAAATACTTAACACAATACTTAACAGAGAGAAGCTAAATGTTTTGGCCTAAGATCAAGAATAAGGCAATGGTGTTGTTTCTCACCATTCCTACTCAGTGTTGTATTGGAAGTCCTAACTAAGGCAGTAAGATGGGAAATGGAAATAAAGTGCATACATATTTGGAAGGAAGAAATAAAACTACCTTTGCTAGCAGATGACATGATTATTTTAAAATTCCAAAAAATCAACCAAAAAAAAAGCCCTCCTAAAATTATTGAGCCATTAGAGTAAGGTTTAAGAATATGAAGTTAATACATGAAAGTCAATTGCTTTCCTATATACCATTAATGAACAATGGAATCTATAATTAAAAACACAATACTATTTACGTTAGCACCAGAAAATGAAATACTTAGATATAAATTTAGCAAAATGTATATAAAATCTATATGAGGAAAACTATAAAACTCTGAGGAAAGATATCAAATAACTGGAAAGAGACTCCATGTTCATGGACAGAAAGACTCAATATTGTTAAGATACTAGTAGTTCATGACTTGATCTATAGATCCAATACCATTCAAAATCCCAGCAGTTTACCTTGTGGACATCCAGGAAGTGAAGTCAAGTGGGCCTTAGGAAGCATCATTACGAACAAAGCTAGTGGAGGTGATAGAATTCCATTAGAGCTATTTCAAATCCTAAAAGATAATGCTGTGAAAGTGTTGCACTCAATATGCCAGCAAATTTGGAAAACTCAGCAGTAGCCACAGGACTGGAAAAAGTCAGTTTTCATTCCAATCCCAAAGAAAGGCAATGACAAAAAACACTCAAACTACCGCACAATTCCACTCATCTCACCCGCTAGCAAAGTAATGCTCAAAATTCTCCAAGCCAGGCTTCAGCAGTATGTGAACTGTGAACTTCCAGATGTTCAAGCTGGATTTAGAAAAGGCAGAGGAACCAGAGATCAAATTGTCAACATCTGTTGGATCATGGAAAAAGCAAGAGAGTTCCAGAAAAACATCTATTTCTGCTTTATTGATTATGCCAAAGCCTTTGACTGTGTGGATCACAACAAACTGTGGAAAATTCTGAAAGAGATGGGAATACCAGACCACCTGACCTGCCTCTTGAGAAATCTGTATGTGGGTCAAGAAGCAACAGTTAGAACTGGACATGGAACAACAGACTGGTTCCAAATCAGGAGGAGTACGTCAAGGCTGTATATTGTCACCCTACTTATTTAACTTATATGTAGAGTACATCATGAGAAATGCTGGGATGGATGAAGTACAAGCTGGAATGAAGATTGCCAGGAGAATATCAGTAACCTCAGATATGCAGATGACACCACCCTTATGGCAGAAAGTGAACTAAAGAGCCTCTTGATGAAAGTGAAAGAGGAGAGTGAAAAAGTTGGCTTAAAACTCAACATTCAGAAAACGAAGATCATGGTATCTGGTCCCATCGCTTCATGGCAAATTGATGGGGAAACAGTGGAAACAATTACAGACTTTATTTTGGGGGGGCTCCAAAATCACTGAAGATGGTGACTGCAGCCATGAAATTAAAAGACACTTGCTCCTTGGGAGAAAAGTTATGATGAACCTAGACAGCATATTAAAAAGCAGAGACATATTTTGCCAACAAAGGTCCGTCTAGTCAAAGCTATGGTTTTCCTAGTAGTCATGTAGGGATGTGAGAGTTGGACTATAAAGAAAGCTGAACACCGAAGAATTGATGCTCTTAAACTGTGGTTTTGGAGAAGACTCTTGAGAGTCCCTTGGACGGCTAGGAAATCCAACCAATCCATCCTAAAGGAATCAGTCCTGATCATTTATTGGAAGGACTGATGCTGTAGCTGAAACTCCAATACTTTGGCCATCTGATGCAAAGAACTGACTCATTAGAAAAGACCCTGATGCTGGGAAAGAGTGAGGGCAGGAGGAGAAGGGGATGGGAGAGGATGAGATGGTTGGATGGCATCACCGACTCAATCAACATGGATTTGAGTAAACTCTGGGAGTTGGTGCTGGAGAGGGAGGCCTAGCATGCTGCCTTCCACGGGGTCTCAAAGAATGGGACAGGACTGAGTGACTGAACTGAACTGAACTGAACTTACCTTGTGGAAATTAACAAAGTTAACTCTAAAGTTTATATGGAAAGGTCTGAATCAGAATTGCCAACACAATATTGAAGAACCTCAACAAAGTTAGAGAATCGATGCTACCCAACTTCAAGACTTGCTATAAAGCTATAGTACTTAACATAATGTGATGTTGTTGAAAGAATAGACAAATGGATCAGTGCAGCATAATAGAAGGCCCAGAAATAGACCCACACAAATATAGTCAACTGATCTTTGACAAAAGGAGCAAGGACAATTCATTGGAAAAAGGATAATTTTTTCAACAAATGGTGCTGAAACAACTAGACATCTCCATGTAAAAAAATGACCATTAAAAAAACTTACAAAATGGATTACAGATCTAAATGTAAAATGCAAAACTATAAAACTTCCAGAAAATAACAAAGGAGAAAAATCTAGGTGACCTTGGGTTTAGTAATGAATTTTCAGATACACCAAAAGTACGCTCCATGCAAGAGAAAAAGTTGATGAATTGGACTTCATTACAAGTAATAAATTTTGCTATGCAAAGATACTGTTAAGAGAGTGAAAAGACAAGCCACAGACTGAAGGAAAATATTTGCAAAATGCATGTCTGATAGAGGACTTGTATTGAAATATACAAATAACTGTTAAAGCTCAACAGTAAGAAAATAAACAACCCAATTAATAAATGGGCAAAAGAACTAAATAGTGCACCAAAGAAGATACATGGATGGCAAATAATTATGTGAAAAGATGCTCAATATTAAATATCATTAAGGGATTGGAAACTAAAACAACAAATGAGATACCACTACACACCTGTTATAATGGCTAATACCCAAATACAGACAACAAGAAAATGCTGATAAAAATGTGGAGTAGTAGGAACTTTCATTCATTGCTGATGGGAATGCAAGGTAGTATAGTCACTTTGGAAGACAGTTTGGCAGTTTCTTAAAGAGCTAGATATAGTCTTACTCTAAAACCCAGCAATCATACTTCCAGGTATCATGCAAATGAATTTTCAATTCATTTCATTTTCAAAAATTGGAAGCAACCAAGTTGTCCTTCTCTGGTGGCTCAAATGATAAAGATTCTGCCTGCAATGCAGGAGACCTGGGTTTAGTCCCTGGGTTGGGAAGGTCCCCTGGAGAAGGGCATGGCAACCCACTCCAGTATTCTTGAACCCAAATACAGACAACAAGAAAATGCTGATAAAAATGTGGAGTAGTAGGAACTTTCATTCATTGCTGATGGGAATGCAAGGTAGTATAGTCACTTTGGAAGACAGTTTGGCAGTTTCTTAAAGAGCTAGATATAGTCTTACTCTAAAACCCAGCAATCATACTTCCAGGTATCATGCAAATGAATTTTCAATTCATTTCATTTTCAAAAATTGGAAGCAACCAAGTTGTCCTTCTCTGGTGGCTCAAATGATAAAGATTCTGCCTGCAATGCAGGAGACCTGGGTTTAGTCCCTGGGTTGGGAAGGTCCCCTGGAGAAGGGCATGGCAACCCACTCCAGTATTCTTGCCTGTTCATGGACAGAGGAGCCTGCCAGGCTATAATCCACAGGGTCACAAAGCATCAGACATGACTGAGTGAGTAAGCACAGAAGCAATATGTCCTTTAATAGGTGAGTTGATAAACAAACTGGTACATCCATACAGTGGGATATTATTCAATGATAAATGAACTGTCAAGCCTTGAAAAAGCTTAGAGAAATCTTAAATGTATATTGCTTGGTGAAAGAAGCCAACCTAAAAAGTCTGCATACGCTATGATTCCAACTATATGACATCTTGGAAAAGACAAAACTATAGAGACAGTAGAAAGTCAGTGGTTTTTAGGAGTTGTGGAAATGGAGGCAGGAAAAGATAAATAGACAGAGTATGGGCATATTTAGGGCAGTGAAACTGTTCTGTATGATACTGTAATGGCGGATATATGTCATTTATACATTTGTCATAACACATAGAACTATACAGAATACGCTCTCATGTAAACTATGTAGTTAATATATCAAGTATCGGTTCATTAATTTTTAACAAATGTACGATACTAATGCAGGATGTTAGTGCCAGGAAAAAGTGGGGGTGATGTGAAGAGGGGAAATATGAGCACTTTATGTACTTTCTACTTAGTTTTTTGATAAACCTAAAATTGCTCTAAGAAACAAAGCCTATTAATTTAAAAACAGGAAAATAAAGATTAGAGGACTATTACCAGAATGTCAAAAGTGGTTGTTTTATGGGCTTTCCTGGTAGTCCAGTGGTTAAGAATCTGCCTTGCAGTTCAGGAGACATGGGTTCAACCCTTGGTCCAGGAAGATCCCACATGCCGTGGGGCAGTTAGGTCCACATGTCTTAACTACTGAGCCAGCACACCCTAGAGCCCATGCTCCAAAAAAAAGAGAGTAGCCAGTACTCACTGCAACTGGAGAAAGCCTGTGCGCAGCAATGAAGACCCAGCACAGCCAAAAAATAGAATGAATAAATAAGTAAATACAATTTTTAAAAAGTGGTTGTCTTCTGGTGGTAGAATTTTATATGATTTTTCTTTCCTCTATATGTTTCTTTTTAATTGTCTTGTTATAGTATAATTCACATGTAGCAAAATCACTCTTTTAAATATACCTAAAATTAGTACAATTTTATATGTTAATTTTATCTCAATTGTAAAAGTTAAAAAATAAATAAAATTTAACAATTCACCCTTTTTTCATCCTCCTCCAGGGAATCTTCCCAACCCAGAGAGTACAGTTTTGTGAATTTTGACTAATGGTACCACCATAATCAAGATATAAGCTCCATCACTCTCAAAATTTACTCTATATCCCTTTATAGTAAAATCCTTCCCCCACCCTAGTCCTTGGCAACTACTGATCTTTTTTCTGTCACCTGTCCAGATTAAAAATAATTAATTGTAATCATGCAGTATGTAGGGCTTCCCTGGTGGCTTAGATGGCAAAGAATCTGCATGCAATTCGGGTGACCTGGGTTCAATCCCTGGGTTTGGAAGATCCCTTGGAGGAAGGCATAGCAATCCACTCCAGTATTCTTGCCTGGAGAATCCTCATGGACAGAGAAGCCTGGTGGGCTACAGTTCACAAGGTTGCAAAGAGTCAGACACAACTGAGCCACCAATACACGTACAGTATGTAGACTTTGAATCTGGCTTTTTTCATCTAGCATAATGCCTTTGAGGGTCATCCATGTTTGTCTGTATCAGTCTTTCATTTCTTTATATTGCTGAATAATATTGTTTCATTTGCATGTTTTAAAATTCATCAGTTGAAGGACGTTTATGTTGCTCTCAGGTTTTTCAGACTGAATAAATCCATTTTAAACATAGAGTACAGATTTTAGTTTGAATATATGTTTTGTTTTAGTTGGAAAAATACCTAGGTGTGGGATTGATGAGTGGTATAGTTAAGGGTGTATTTAACTTTAGAAGAAACTACCAAGTTGTTTTACAACCATATTGTCTAAGGAGAGCTACAGTTCCTTCATTTCCTCACCAGCACTTAGTATATCAGACTTTTTGCATTTATCCATTCTAATAAGTCAGTCCTCATGGTTTCAATTTTCATGATATGTCCTCATGGTTTCAATTTTTCATTTCCCTGATGACTAAAGATGTGTATGACATTTGTGAACCTTTCTTGGTGAAGTGTCTATTCAGATTTTCATCCCATTTTTTAATTGGGTTGTTGGTTTCCTTATTCTTAAGTTTTGAGGTTTCTTCATATTTTCTGAATGTGCTTGTGCTCAGTCACCCACTCATGTCGGACTCTTTGCGATTCCAGGGACTGTAGCCCACTAGGCTCCTCTGTCCATGGGATTTCCCAGGCAAGAATACTGAGAGTGGGTTGCCATTTCCTCCTCCAGGGGATCTTCCCAACCCAGAGATCAAACCGACGTCTCTTACGTCTCCTGCATTGGCAGGTGGATTCTTTACCACTGCTCCACCTGGGAAACTGTATCCTGGATAAAAGTCCTTTATTAGTAATGAGATTTGCAAATAATTTCTTCTAGTTAGTGGCTTTCCTTTTTATTCTCTTAACGTTTTTCAAAAGCAGAAGTTCTTAATTTTGATGAATTCCTATTTTGCAAAATTTATTTTATGAATTGTACTTTTGGTGTCATATCTAAGAACTCTTCACCTAACCTAAGATCACAACTATAGTCTCCTGTATTTTCTTTTAGAAGTTTTAAAGTATTGGGGTTTACATTAAAGTGTGTCTACGATACATCTTGAGTTAATTTTTGTAGATGACATGAGATAAAAGGGCTTCCCTGGTGGCTCAGAGGGTTAAGCATCTGCCTGCAATGCAGGAGACCTGGGTTCAATCCCTGAGTCAGGAAGATCCCCTGGAGAAGGAAATGGCAACCCACTCCAGCATGCTTGCCAGGAAAATCCCATGGACAGAGAAGCCTGGTAAACTACAGTCCATGGGATCACAAAAGCAATTTCACTTTCAACCACAAAATTAATGAGATATAAAGTTCATATTATTTTATGTTTTGCATATGATTGTCCAAGTAGTCCAGCAAATTTGTTGAAAAGCTATTTTTTTCCTCCATGGAATGGCCTTTGCATCTTTGTTGAAAATCAATAGACCCATAAATGTGGGTCCCTTCTCTGTTTGTTGACTCTTCATTCTGTTCCATTGGCATATTTGTCTAACCTTTTTCCAACACCACACTGACTTTAAAACTATATTTTTATATTGCCTTGAAATCACATAGTGTGTATCTTCCAACATCTTTCTCTTTTGAAGTCATTTTGGTCATGCTGCTTTTTTTGCCTTTCTTTAGAAGATATAGAACTCTTCAGATTATTCATCTTTCCTTGAGTAAGCTTTGGTAATTGTGTATTTCAAATAATTCATCCATCTCATCTAAGATATTAAGCTACGTGTAAAGTTATTCATAATGTCTCCCTTTATTATTTTAATGTCTGTAGAATCTATAATGAAGACTTGTCTTTTGTCCCTATATTAGTAATTTGCATCTTCTATCTTTGTTAATCTTGCCAGAAGTTTATCAATTTTACTGATTGTCATAGAAAGCCAGGTTTTGGTTTCATTGATTTTTTTCTATTGATTTTTGTCTTCAATTTCACTGACTTCTGCTTTTTATTATTCATTCCTTCTATTTTCTTTTGGTTTATTTTATCCTATTTTGCTAGTTTCATAAGGCATTAATTTGAGACTATTCCCCTTTTATACTGTGAAGAAGTAAAGTATGAAGTGAAGTCGCTCAGTTGTGTCTGACACTTTGCAACCCCATGGACTGTAGCCTACTATGCTCCTCCATCCATGGGATTTTCCAGGCAAGAGTACTGGACTGGGTTGCCATTTCCTTCTCCAGAGGATCTTCCTGACCCAGGGATCGAACCCAGGTCTCCCACACTGTAGGCAGACGCTTTACCATCTGAGCTACCAATTTTGACTATACATACTTATAAATTTAGGCATTAATTTGAGACTATTCCCCTTTTATACTGTGAAGAAGTAAAGTATGAAGTGAAGTCGCTCAGTTGTGTCTGACACTTTGCAACCCCATGGACTGTAGCCTACTATGCTCCTCCATCCATGGGATTTTCCAGGCAAGAGTACTGGACTGGGTTGCCATTTCCTTCTCCAGAGGATCTTCCTGACCCAGGGATCGAACCCAGGTCTCCCACACTGTAGGCAGACGCTTTACCATCTGAGCTACCAATTTTGACTATACATACTTATAAATTTCTCTTTAAGTACTTCATTAGTTGAATCCCACTAATTTTGATATGCTACGTTTCATTTTCTTTTAGTACAAAATACTTTTGAATTACCCTTCAGTGACAGGCTGTTTATTAATTTGGTGTTGTTTAGTCACTCAGTCATGTCTGACTGTTTTGCAACCCATGGACTGTAGCCTGCCAGGCTCCTCTGTTCATGGGATTTCCCAGGCAGAATACTGGCATGGGTTGCAATTTCCTTCTGCAGGGCATCTTCCTGACCCAGAGATAGAATCCATGTCTCATTCATTGGCAGTCGGATTCTTTAATGCTGAACCACCAGGGAAGCCTGTCCCTGGGATTACCAGCATATTAAAAGTGGTTTCTTGTTGGACTTGAATTGTGTGTATGGAATGTTTCTTTTTGTCCCATATACGTTTATGGTTTTTATTTCTATGTTTTTGTGTGTTTTCCAGTTTTCTACACTGATTGGAAAATAATCAATTATTATAAAATATTACTCTACCTTTTGTAGCACTTTATAATTGACTTTATAATTTCCTTCTCTGGAGAAGGAAATGGCAATCTACTCCAGTATTCTTAACTGGAAAATTCCATGGACAGAGAAGCCTGGCAGCCTACAGTCCATGGGGTCACAAAGAGTTGGACACAACTGAGCACCTAAGCACATATGATTGACAAAGAGCTTTATCTAATTTTGCCACATTTGCTTCAGTTCAGTTCAGTCGCTCAGTCGTGTCCGACTCTTTGCGACTCCATGAATCACAGCACGCCAGGCCTCCCTGTCCATCACCATCTCCCGGAGTTCACTCAGACTCACATCCATCGAGTCCATGATGCCATCCAGCCATCTCATCCTCGGTCATCCCATTCTCTTCTGCTCCCAATCCCTCCCAGCATCAGAGTCTTTTCCAATGAGTCAACTCTTCGCATAAGGTGGCCAAAGTACTGGAGCTTCAGCTTTAGCATCATTCCTTCCAAAGAAATCCCAGGGTTGATCTCCTTGAGAATGGACTGGTTGGATCTCCTTGCAGTCCAAGGGACTCTCAAGAGTCTTCTCCAACACCACAGTTCAAAAGCATCAATTCTTCGGTGCTCAGCCTTCTTCACAGTCCAACTCT
>SJXQ01012885.1:0-95145 GCA_006408695.1 Aepyceros melampus
AATCACTGCAGATGGTGACTGCAGCCATGAAATTAAAAGGCGCTTACTCCTTGGAAGAAAAGTTATGACCAACCTAGATAGTATATTCAAAAGCAGAGACATTACTTTGCCGACTAAGGTCCGTCTAGTCAAGGCTATGGTTTTTCCTGTGGTCATGTATGGATGTGAGAGTTGGACTGTGAAGAAGGCTGAGCGCAGAAGAATTGATGCTTTTGAACTGTGGTGTTGGAGAAGACTCTTGAGAGTCCCTTGGACTGCAAGGAGATCCAACCAGTCCATTCTGAGGGAGATCAACCCTGGGATTTCTTTGGAAGGAATGATGCTAAAACTGAAGCTCCAGTACTTTGGGCACCTTATGCGAAGAGTTGACTCATTGGAAAAGACCCTGATGCTGGGAGGGATTGGGGGCAGGAGGAGAAGGGGACGACCGAGGATGAGATGGCTGGATGGCATCATGGACTCAATGGACATGAATCTGAGTGAACTCCAGGAGTTGGTGATGGACAGGGAGGCCTGGCATACTGCGATTCATGGGGTCGCAAAGAGTCGGACACGACTGCGCGACTGAACTGAACTGAACTGAAGCTACTTAACCACTTTAATCTATCTCTTCAAGTATAGAAGGGTAACAGTAATAAATGTCAAACTTTTTTGGAGATAGTTGACATTATGCATGTAAATGTTTTAGAGCATATCAAACAATCAACAATACCAACAGTATTGGCATTATAATTATTTAAAACATATTTCTTTATTTACTCGTTTAATTTTTGACTGCATTGGATCTTGTTTGCTGCTCACAGGCTTTCTCCAGTTGCAGCAAGCAGAAGCTACTCTCTAGTTGTGATGTGCCAGCTTCTCACTATGTTATCTTCTCTCGTTGTGGAGCATGAGCTTCAGTAGTTGTGGTGCAGGAGACAGTAGTTGCGGCAGATGGGCATAGCTGCCCCACGCATATGGAATCATAGTTGTCCTGCTCATGCGGGATCTGCCTTGACCAGGGATCAAACCTGTGTCCCTTACATTGCATGGCAGACTCTTCACCACTGGACCACCAGGGAATCTCAGCATTATTAGCTATAAGTAGCATACATTCTAGCCTTCAAAACTTGGATACTTATCAAACTTTACATGTGAGAAGCTGCATTAAATATTGTTTTTGGAGGTATGTGAACACTATAGTGCTCTTCCTTAATGTTTTGTGATCGAGTGTTAAGTTAGATTAGCTTAATCCTTCTCATATATGGTGTATTAAATTTCTATTATTTGTTCTTTTTATATTTCAAACCATCTGATTTTTTTTTCTTTCCTTACCACTAAATTATGGGACATGGAGGACATTTATGCCATTGATGAAGGAATATTCCCCAGGGCCCCTCCATCACTATCTCTTCTTTCATTTGACTTTTTGTGGTTGTTGTTCAGTTGCTCAGTCATGTTGGACTTTGTAACCCCAGGAACTGCAGCATGCCAGGCTTCCCTGTCTTTCACCATTTCAAGTTCATGTCCATAGAGTCAATGATGCCATCCAACCATCTCATCCTCTGTTGATCTCTTCTCCTCCTGTGCTCAATCTTTTCCAAAATCAGGGTCTTTTCCAATAAGTCGGCCTTTTGCATCAGGTGGCCAAAGTATTGGAGCTTCAGCGTCAGCATCGGTCCTTCTAGTGAGCATTCAGTGTTGATTTCCTTTAGGATTGACTGGTTGGATCTCCTTGCAGTCCAAGGGACTCTCAAGAGTCTTCTCTAGCACCACAATTCAAAAACATCAATTCTTTGGTGCTCAGCCCTCTTCATGGTTCACTTCTCACATCCATACATGATTACTGGAAAAACCATAGCTCTGTGTGTACAGACCTTTATTGGTAAACTGATGTCTCCGCTTTTAATATGCTATCTAAGTTTGTCACAGCTTTTCTTTCAAGGAGCAAGTGTCTTCTAATTTTATGGCTGCAGTCACCATCCATAGAGATTTTGGAGCCCATGAAAATAAAATCTGTCATTGTTTCCACTTTCCCCCCATCTATTTGCCATGAAGTGATGGGCCCAGATGCCGTGATCTTAAGTTTTTTGAATGTTAAGTTTTAAGCCAACCATTTCACTCTTCTCTTTCACTTCATTAAGAGGCTCTTTAGTTCCTCTTAGCTTTCTGCCATCAGGGTGGTATCATCTGCATAGTTGTCTATATTTCTCCCAGCAATCTTGATTCTAGCTTGTGAGCCATTCAGCCTGGCATTTCACATGATGTACTCTGTATATAAGTTAAATAAGCTGGATGACAATACACAGTCGTGAATGTACTCCTTTCCAAATTTTGAAGCAGTCTGTTGTTCACGTATGGTTCTAACTGTTGCATCTTGACCTGCATATGGGTTTCTCAGGAGACAGGTTAGGTGGTCTGGTATTCCCATCTCTTTAAGGATTTTCCACAGTTTGTTGTGGTCCAACAGTCAAAGGCTTTAGTATCGTCATTGAAGCAGAAGTAGATTTTTTGAGGAATTCCCTTGCCTTTTTTTTTTTTTTTTTTTTACTTCCCTGGTGGCTCAGATGGTAAAGTGTCTGCCTACAATGCAGGAGACCCAGGTTTGATCCCTGGGTTGGGAAGATCCTCTGGAGAAGGAAATGGCAACCCGCTCCAGTACTCTTGCCTGGAAAATCCCATGGACAGAGGAGCACGGTAGGCTACAGTCCATGGGGTCACAAAGAGTCGGACACGACTGAGTGACTTTACTTACTTACTTACTTGCTTTTTTTATGATCCAACTAATAATGGCAATTTGATCTCTGGTGTGATTCCCAGGTGGCACTAATGGTAAGAACCAGCCCGCCAATGCAGGAGATATAAGAAATGTGGGTTTGATCTCAGGGTTGCGATGATCCCGTGGAGGTGTGCATGGCAACCTACTCCAGTATTCTTGCCTGGAGAATCCCATGGATAGAGGAACCTGGAGGGCTACAGTACATGGGGTCGCAAAGAGTTGAACATGACTAACACTTTTACACTTTTTCCTTTACTCAGCTTTTATTAACATTTATTTTATGACAATTTTGTATCAGTTTCTTTCACACAGGAGTGGGTCTACATCCAATTCAGATTCAAATTTTGAAAGCCTTAGAAGAATTAAAAATGCATTATTGCTTAACTATTTGAATACAATAGAACTGAATTATATACCTTCTCATGATGCTTAAGTTAATGGATGATCATGAAAAAGTGAAAGTGAAGTTGGTCAGTTGTGTCCAACTCTTTTCAACCCTTTGGACTGTAGCCCACCAAGCTCCTCCATCCATGGGATTTTCTAGGCTAAGAATACTGGAGTGGGTTGCCATTTCTTTCTCCAGGTGATTTTATTGATCCAGGGATCAAACTCAGGTCTCCCGCATTGCAGGCTGACTCTACCGTCTCAGCCACCAGTGAAACTCAATGATCATGTTTATGCAGTAATAAGTAGTTGGATGAATATGATAGTCAGTTAACCTTAGAGCTGGTATTGTCTTTAGGTTGGTGTAAGTAATGTTTCAAGATAGCTCCCAGAAAGGTGCATATGTAAAATTAACCTAATGTAAATGGATGTTCTTAGATTTTTATAATACCAAAATGTGCTTTTCTGTATTTCTTCTCTTGTATTACTAATACTTTTAGTTTCACATTCTATCTTTGACCTGTCACTGCATTGACAGTGCATGTGTTTGTATGTTTATCTAATTATTTATCATAGGGAGTGTTGTAAAGCATTACACTTTGTGCAGATTACACAGTTGGATATCTTTAGAAAATATTTATCTTGATTAAAATGTTGATAGTGACTAATCGTATCTTCTTTAGGAATTTCAGGTGTTTTAGTTGCTGGTAATGTAAGGAAATGAAATCTATAGAAAGAAGAGGTAAGTTCAGGTCATTAGGCTTTGAACTTCTGCTGTGAACTATTTTTGTGGTTTAGTCACTATGTCATGTCTGACTCTTTATGACCCTATGGACTATAGCCCACCAGCTTCTCTGTACTAGAGTGGGTTGCCATTTTCTTCTGCAGTGTATCTTCCCAAAACAGGGACTGAACCAGCATTTCCTGCATCTCCTGCAGGTTCTTTACTGGTGAGTCTTCAGGGAACCCCATGAACTGACTATGCGCAGTGAATAAAGTTTTGGAGTTCTTGTTAATTGGTGTCATAATTTTAGTTATCTCAAGGGCAAGCATTAAGCACTATAATTGAATGGTGATTTCTCAAACTCTCAACATTTTATTTTTTACTACTATACAAAAAGATTGGTGTATAGCATTCACAAATAAAATGTGTTAGGAGTAGAAAGATAAAAATTTTGTCAAAATGTTTGCATGAAGCACTACTAGTGATACTTCGAATATAATATAATTCTTTGTATAAATACATTCTAGCTCATAAATTTCTATATCTGAATGCATTTTAGAGATTATTTTCTATTATTTAGTTACATGTGAGGTATGTACACAAACAGTTATGTAGAAAAATGAGATACATATTTAAAATAAACTTTCTTCCTCGATCTACATCTTTCTTACTCTTTCTAATCACTCTGCCTTGATTTTCCCTCATTTCCACTTTCTCTAAAATTTACATATATAATGATCATAATTCAATCCTATTAATCTCAATCAGAAAAGACATATTATATCTATGATTGATGCAAACTAAGATGCATTATTTGATCTTATTATTTTATTTTCTTGTATTGAATATCAATATATAACTTTTTGTGAAGAGTATAGAATTGATTAATGTATATCAATTTCAATGAGTACATCATTTATTCAAATAGTTGTATATAAAATGCCATGGCCATGCCTTTGAACATGATAGATTTTCCTCTTTAACTCTGCTCTTTTTTGGAAGATACCTTTTATAAATTGCTAAATGCTTGGTTTGACAGGTGCCCTGTGCTAGCAAAGAATGGAACAGAAAAATGGAAGTTCTTTCACTGGGTTTATCCTACTTGGTTTCTCTGACAGGCCTCAACTTGAACTAGTTCTCTTTGTGATCCTTTTGATCTTCTACACCTTCACTTTGCTGGGAAACACAACCATCATTGCATTGTCCTACTTGGACCCATGTCTTCACACTCCGATGTACTTTTTCCTCTCTAACCTGAGCTTCCTGGACATGTGCTACACAACTAGCATTGTTCCACAGCTCCTATTTAATCTAGTGGAGCAGACAAATCCATCTCCTATGGTGGCTGTGAAGCTCAGTTCTTCATCTCTCTGGGTTTGGGATGTACAGAATGTATTCTCCTAGGAGTTATGGCATTTGACCGCTATGCAGCTGTTTGCAGGCCCCTTCACTACACAGTAATCATGCACCCCCGTCTGTGTGCCCTGATGGTTTCTGCTTCATGGATCATTGGTTTTGCCATCTCCTTATTGCAGACAGTGCTCATCTTCCTTTTACCACTTTGTGGGAGAAATAAATTAGACCACTTCCTTTGTGAGATCCCTCCTTTTCTCAAACTTGCCTGTGTTGACACCACCATGAATGTGTATGTGACCTTTTTTGCCAGTGTCATCACTCTTCTCACACCTGTTTCATTAATCATGTTCTCCTATGGTCAGATTATCAGGGCCGTGTTAAGAATAAGGTCCACTACAGGGCAGAGAAAAGCGTTTGGCACATGTGGATCCCACCTCACGGTGGTCTCCCTGTTCTTTGGCACAGCCATCTCTGTGTATTTTCAGCCCAGTAGCAGCAGCTCCCAGGATCAGGAAAAGTTCATGTCTCTCTTCTACACTGTCATTATCCCCGTGACCAACCCCCTCATATATACGCTGAGGAACAAGGATGTGAAGGGAGCGATGAAGAAGGTGCTTTGGAAGGACTCTGACTCCAGATATGGCTGAGGAGGACAGTTTAATGGAAAGACCTTGAATGCCAGTGCTCTTTAGATGTATCTGTGTGTCCCACTCGAGTCATCTAAAATTTCCTTTGGCAACTCTGAAGGGAATTTGTTTCCTTCATTCCCTTTAAAAAGTGAGTGTTTAAATTCTAAGTTCATGTATTCATTTCAACTTCCAGAGATGCTGATTCAGTGATGCTGATTCAGTGTTCTGACAGCATCTGTTTTGAGGTTATTGTTTTTTAAAGCTCCAAGGATTTTTCTTGTTTGCACTCCCTTTTAGGTACATTATTCATCATCTATTTGCAAAAAGATATGCGAAGTTATTACATGAAACATAGCCAAAATAAAAACAGGAAACCACCTAAATGCTGTAATGAATATTAACATTTTATCATTTCCTAAAAATTGCTACTTCTACAATGCATGTATTCCGATGCCAATAGGTAAATTGGCACCTACAATTGATTAGCTTTTTCTATATAACAAATCACTCCAAAAATTAAGTTGCTTAAAACACCAACCATTAATTTATCTCACAATTATGTGCATTGGTAATTTGGGCTAAGCTTAGCTAGACAATTCTTCAGGTCTTTGCTGGGCTCACTCACATGCCAACAGTTAGCTTCTGGGTCGACTTAGGGCTTCCTGATCCAAGACTATCACAGTTGGCATGGTTTCCATCTCCTTGATGTGGTGTCTTGTCTTCCAGTAGGATGGCCTGGAATGTTCGTATGGTGAAGGCTGATTTCCAAGTTCTTGTGACCCATTAATTGCTGAAATTATGGCTGCTCTCCGCTTGACTGTCCTGTCTCTCTTTGTGCATTCTTTACCTCCATAAATAGTAACTGTTACATTCTGTTCTTTATTTCACATGGAGGGTTTAGGAGGTCACAGTGTGTTTTCATGGCCTCTTTCCCCAGTCAGCAATAAGTAGGTGATTTCCTAGTGGTCTAGTGGTAGAATCCTGCTGCCAATGCAGTGAACACAAGTTACATTCCTGGTCCAGGAAGTTCCTACATGATGCAGAGTGACTAAGGCCGTGCACCACAGCTACCCAGCCAGCTCTCTAGATCCCATGAGCCACAGCTACTGAGGCCAGCACGCCCTAGAGCCCGTGGTCCCCAACAAGAGAAGCCACAGCAATGAGAAGCCCTGGCACCGCAGCTAGAGAAAGACTGCAAGGAGCAAGGAAGAGCCGCAACAAAAACTGAGCACAGCAAAAACAAAAGAAAAAGTCCAATCAGTGGGAGGTCTTTCCTATTGGCCTAGTGGTTAAGAGTCCTCGCTTTCACTGCAGAGGTCGAGGGTTCCATCCCTGGTCAGGAGACTAGATCCACATGCCACGCAGCATGGCCAACATTAAAAAACAAAGAGAACAAATCAGTAAGTGGGGACACAGAGGGTTCTGTCACCAGCAAGGGCCCTTCATGGGACTGGTCAGATTCAGAGTGAAGATTTGACTAATGGGAAATGGAGGCTGATAAGCAGGTTATTTTTCCTTTATTTTCCTGGGCTAGGGATCTGTTGGATATCTCCTAGGACATGCTTTAGGGGGACAAATGTGATTGAGCACCCAGTTACTCCATACTAACGGTAAATTTGATGATGTATCCTTGACAAGTCCGCTTTTCTTCCTCTTCTGTTTTCCTTTCTTTCACTCCTGATGCTGTATCTCATTCTCCATTAAGTGCTTGTTCACAAACCTTTGTTTCAAGTTCCCATTTTCTGGGAAGGCCTAAGCTATGACATAGAGTCTGGGGGCCTATAAAAATCATCGGGATCATAAATACAAACTTTGTCAAAGATATTTGCAACTGTCACCAATGCTTTGAGGTTGGGCCCTAAAAATGGTCCTTCTGCTGGGTGTTGATTTGCCAATAGAACAAGATGGAGCTCAGATTAGGAGCAAAGGAACTTCCCTGGGGGCCCAATGGCTAAGACTCTGCACTCCCAGTGCAGGGAAGCTGGGTTTGATTCTTGTTTGGGCAACTAGGTCCTGCATGCCTCGTGGCACAGCCAAATAAATACATAAAAATAAATAAATATTTTTAAAAAGTAGAAGCAAAGGGAAGTTTTATCCTTTAGTTATAAATTGGAGAAATGGGAGCTCACCGTCTAGAGTATGCCCTCTGCTGGACAGCCCATCCTCAAGTTGCGTGATTGGGGTATCTTATCATTGTGAAGTGGGTGGCCGGGTTCTCCCTGGGCAGGCACACCTGTGCAGCCTGTGGCGCCACACCCCAGTGCCAGGTGCAGCGTCTCTGCACACGGCCTGCTGCCGCCATCTAGAATTTGTCATTCACAGCACTTCTGCACACAGTCCCTTGAGCTGAAGTTTAGGGCACAATGCCTCTGTACCAGGTACCCTATGAGAAAGGGAACAATACTAAGCACGACGGAAAAAACAAAAAAAGGTTAGAGTTTATTACCCAGATTCTATTTTCATTTTCTGGCAACTGCTAACGGTCATTACTCCTGGGAACCATAAGAATGAAGGACATTACATGGGGAGAGATTTTTAGAGAAAGAAGAAGACTGAAGACCAAGGTTGAGGCACCTCAACATTTAATGATTGGGTAATAGAGGATTTTAAGACTCTTCATGAGATTGGGAGGAAAATCCAGAGATGTGAGAGGAAAACTCTATTAGTTGAATTAAAGGCTAAGCTGCTATAAGAAGACGACCCTGAAAATCCAGTAGCTTAAAGAAGAGTCCTTCTCTGTCTACCGCTGTCTCTGTCCCCTGCTTTCTCTCTCAGGGAGGGGTGTCGTTTGTCAATAATTGTGGATTATTTCTGCTCCACCTTATTCTTAGTGGCTCCCAGCATTTGAAGGGTTGTCAAGACTTCTTAATTTTTTAAAGGGGATGAACTCAGTCAGCATCTAGATGGAGGCTAATTGGAAGTTGAACCATCAGGGAATAACTTTAAGTATACTGCTGATAGCTTATGGTGAATGATGTCAGATTTGTGATCTCTGTAGATTTAACTTTGGGACAAGGGACTGGTCTTGATCACTCAAGAGCTTCTGCATAGCAGAGTTTTATTAAATGTAACAAGGGAGAGAGAAAGCTTCTGAGATAGACATCAGAATGGGGACAGAGAGTGCCCCCCTGCTTGTCTTTAGCTCTATGTTTTATGTCTGTTAGAAAGCTATTAATCAGATAAGAGAGACACCTGAAGGCTGATGGAGTTTCACCAGGCCTCTTTCCCACAATATGCATTTTTGAGATGGGGTGGCAGGAGGTGTGTCATCCCTCAGCCATAAAACAATTGATATGAATACTGGTTTATTGAGTGATTATCAGCCAAAAGTTACTCAGGTGGAACCATTTTGAAGAAAGGCAAATTGCAAAGCAAATACATGATTTCATTAACATAGCTTAAGAAAAATATTTCCAAAGAAAAACGCACTGGTTAGCTCAAGGTTTGAGAAAAGTTAAGTTCTGGTGGAACAGGTATCGTCATGGCAACAGGGAATTTTAAGAGAAAAAAGTCTGACACTTGTAGTTTGTTTCCTCCTGCCTCTTAAAGTGAAGTTACTCAGTTGTGTCCGACTCTTTGCGACGTCATGGACTGTAGTTGCCATGGACTGTAGCGCTACCAGGCTCCTCCTTCCATGGGATTTTCCAGGCAAGAATGCTGGAGTGGGTTGCCATTTCCTTCTCCAGGAGATCTTCCTGACCCAGAGATTGAACTCGGGTCTCCTTCATTGTAGGCAGAGGCTTTACATTCTGAGCCACAAGGGAAGTCCTGCCTCTTAAAGGAGATAGAAAAAATGTCTGACACTTGCAGCCCATTTCCTCCGTGTGGAGATCCCTGGCCTTCCTGCTTGTTACCTCTCACCGGTTTCAGGAGAAGAGTGGGAAACGCGAGTTTCTATCTGTTCCTTCCACAATGAGCCCTAAGTTGGGGGGCACAGGCAGCCAGTTAGGAATCTTTCCTTACTTTGCTACTGTCCAGTTGGACCCAGGAACACAAGCCCTATAGGGGGCCTGGGCTACACGATAAGTTTGTGTCCTCTGGCAGCAGCCCCCAAACCTGGGGGGCCACACATGTGCACAAGCTCCTTTAGAGACACTGGTGACCTGGGGTGGGACAGGGGGAGAGCATGATGATGGCACCTGTTGACTTATCAGGTGTTTGGTGAGGATTGCAGTTAACCCGAGATATGTGTTAGAAATCTTAGCTTTTAGGATAAGGAAATAGGCTTCTTTCAGGGAGAAGCTGGAGGTTTCATTTTGTGTCACTGTGCTGTTCCCTGGAGAGATAGCCACAGTGAGTCTGGGTGAGCCTGTTAAGAATTGTTTCTCAGTTCCTTATAGCCTCATGGATTTCATGGAGACAATCTTCATTGACTTTCAGAGCTGTACGTTTTGGAGGGTCATGTCTCAGGTGGAAGTCTTCAAAGATAAGGTGCCAGTGTGGGACACTTTGTTTCCCAGGGAGAAACTGGCTATAAGGACTTCCCTCCTGATTGTATATTGTGGCTCCAAGGATGGGGTTTATGCAGAGATTTTGTCTCTGCCTCTTCTAATGATTTATTTATTTATTTTTTTATCTTCTAATGATTTTAGTGTAGGGTTTTTGTTATTCACCTTGTGTATAGGATTCACCCAGCTAGTTTTCTGCATTTCTTTTTGAAGGAGTTGTTCTGTGTAAAACTGTAGATTCATTGTGCCCATGGGAGGAGAGGAGATCTGGAACCAGTATTTCATGAGTGAACAAGAATCTTCTCCCCTTTTGAGCAGCTTCCTCTCTCTCTCTCTGCCATTCTTATTCTTTTGTGTCTCTGTCCCTCTTTTTCTCATTCTCCAGTTCTTGTTCTATCTAAGTTTTTTTTCTTTTTATAGTATTTATTTTGAAATATAATAGTCATTTGAGTTAAATTCACCCATTCCAGTCCATTTTAGTTTGCTGATTCCTAGAATGTTGACGTTCACCCTTGCCATCTCTTGTTTGACCACTTCCAATTTGCCTTGATTCATGGAGCTGACATTCCAGGTTCCTATGCAATACTGCTCTTTACAGCATCAGATCTTGCTTCTATCACCAGTCACATCCATAACTGGGTATTGTTTTTGCTTTGGCTCTATCCCTTCATTCTGTCTGGAGTTATTTCTCCACTGATTTCCAGTAGCATATTGGGCACTTAATGAACTGGGGAGTTTCTCATTTTGCCTTTTCATACTGTTCATGGGGTTCTCAAGGCAAGAATGCTGAATTGGCTTGCCATTCCCTTCTCCAGTGGACCACATTCTGTCCTAACCTGCCTCTTGAGAAATCTGTATGCAGGTCAGGAAGCAACAGTTAGAACTGGACATGGAACAACAGACTGGTTCCAAATAGGAAAAGGAGTACATCAAGGCTGTATATTGTCACCCTGCTTATTTAACTTCCATGCAGAGTACATCATGAGAAATGCTGGACTGGAAGAAACACAAGGTGGAATCAAGATTGCCAGGAAAAATATCAATAACCTCAGATATGCAGATGATACTAGCCTTATGGTAGAAAGTGAAGAGGAGCTAAAAAACCTCTTGTTGAAAGTGAAAGAGGAGAGTGAAAAAGTTGGCTTTAAAGCTCAACATTCAGAAAACAAAGATCATGGCATCTGGTCCCATCACTTCATGGGAAATAGATGGGGAAACAGTAGAAACAGTGTCAGACTTAGGGTATCTCTTCACGGCTGCTCCAGCAAAGCACAGCCACTGCACCTTACCTTGGACGAGGGGTATCTCCTTACCGCCCCCGTTCCTGACCTTCAACGTAGGATAGCTCCTCTAGGCCCTCCTGTGCCTGCCTAACCACCACTCCTCGGGTTGCTCCTCCCGGCCGCCGGCCCTGGCCTCAGGAGAAATCTAGTGACTCAGAAAGAAAGCAGCTGCAGCTGTCCCCTGCCTCCACCCCCAAAACCTCTACCCCTGACAGGGACACGCCCTTCTGGATAGAGAATGTACTTTCCCCAACAACTGTTCTTCATGGAGGCAGGAGGAAACCAAGCCCCAGAGAGGAAAAAAACTTCCCTAAAGCCACACAGTCAGCCTGCGGCATGCGTGCATTAAATATTTACTGAGGACCTCCTGTGTGCATGTCCCTACTATGTGGTGGGTGCTTGGAAGAGAGTGGTGAACAGGACCAAGATGACAACTGTCCTTCTGAGGAGTTGCATCATAGCAGAAATGTCTTGATCAGATTAAAACCTACCATGTGCTGGTCACCATTTGAAGTCATCTTTATGTGATTAATGTATGTAATTAATTTATTTGATCCTCATAATAGCCTACAGAGGTGGCTCCTGTCATTTTACAGTAAGGACAATGGCACACAGGAGAGTTAAGACACTTGCCTGGGCTCCCACAACTAGTGCAGTGGGCCAGATGGAGAACTTCTAAGATATCAGGTCATAAATTCCTGTGAATGTTACCATTATATGGTAAAGTCTTTGCAGGTGTGATTAAATTAAGGCCTTTAAAAAACATTTCTTTACTTATTTTGCGCTGTGCCGGGTCTTTGTCGCTGCGTGGCCTTTTCTCTAGTTGTGGCGAGCAGGGGCTCCTCTCTAGTTCCAGCGCGTGGCCTTGCAGCCTTTTTGTTGCAGAGCACACGCTTTTGGTGTGTGGGCTTCAGTAGTTGTGGCCCAGGGGCTCAGTAGTTATGGTTCAAGGGCTTAGTTGCTCCACGGCATGTGGGATTCGCCGGGCCAGGGATCGAACCCACATCTCCTGTACTGTCAGGCGGATTCTCTACCACTGAGCCACCAGGGAAGCCCAGATTAAGGCTTTTGAGATGATATTCATCAATAATATTCTAGACTATTCAGGAAGGCTGTAAGTGCCAGCACGTGTGTCATTATAAGAGCAAGGCAGAGGAAGCGTAGATGGACATGCAGACAAAGAGACAACTTGAAGACAGAAGCAGAGGTTATAGTGATGTGGCGGCAGGCAAAGGAATGCCAGCGGCCACCAGGAGCTGGAGGAAGGATTCTCCCCTAGATCCCCCAGCTCTGCCCTGCCAACATCTTGCCATGGTGTTCTGATCCCATGAAACTGATGTTGACCATCTGGCCTCCAGAACTATGAGAGAATGAGTTTCTGTTGTTGCAGATCACCAAGTCTTCGGTAATTTGTAGCAGTCACAGGGGACTAACACAGCTAGTAAGTGGCTGAGTTAGGGTTTGAACCTTAGCAACCTTTCAATTTTCAACTTTACAAATGCACTTTACCTCTGTTCCCTTGCCTTCTGTCAGTTCCAGTCCTACCAGGAAGGTAAATAAAATTATTCAAAAGCAAACTCTTGCATCTTCCCATTTTCTGATGGTTGGAGGACATGTGTGATGGCAGGTGCTAGAGCAGCCACCCTGCACCCAGAGGGTGAAGCTGCACGGGAGGAATGGCTGAGTCATCCCTGCATCAGTGATCTCTAAATTGTTACTCTAGAGACAGAAATAAATTTCTATATTGTTAGAAAGAAAGAAAGGAAGACATGAGGGAGGAGAGAGGAAAGAAAGAAAAAGAAAGAGAAAGGATCTCATTATCTGAGTTCCTCTCAGAAAAGCCTGTGAGTTCACAGGCTGCCTTTAACTTTCATGGGGAATGAAATGAGTAGCATCTACCATAAAAACCTTCTTTTTTTTTTCCTGTTAGATTCTTTATGTAAGAAGCCCTTACTGCCATCTTGGAGTCAAGGCTAGAAAAACATTTGTCTTCAGACAGTCTGGATATAGTTTTGTTTTTGTTTTTTCTTTCCTTAGATATAGTTTTTTTCAACCTTGGATATAGTTCTTTTTCCTTTTTTTCTTTCCTCCTTCTCCCCCAGTTCCTTCTTCATTAAATATTAAGTAAAGAGACTGAAGCAACTCAATACATTTCCCTTTTTACCTTGCTGCCAGGAAACTCAACTAAAATCAGTATTCAACTGTCATGATTGATTCATCTCAGATGTGTGATCACATTTGTGTCCATGTCCACTAAATCCAGGTTCATAACTCAATTTTTGTACTTGTTCTGGGAAACTTGGACCGGGCTGAAGGGAAAATTGATTTCTTTCTCACTCACCAGTTGAAGAAACTCTCTGAGCTTCAGTTTCCTTACTTGCAAAATGGGGATGATAAGAAATAATAGATTGCCCAAGATTCTTCTTGCCCTTCTGGTAATAGAACACATGTGTCCTCTTAGCAAGCACCCCTCCTCCACTCAGTCCACATCATTCCAGTGGACTGACCCCTGTATTTGTCAATTTTTGGTACATAAGTTGTCCTGAATCTCAGTGGCTTAAAACAATAAGTCTTGGGACTTCCCTGGTGGTCCATTGGTTAAGAATCTGCCTTGCACTGCAGATTCGATCCCTGGGTGGGTAGCTAAGATCCCACAGGCCGCAGAGCCACTAAACCCAGGCACCATGACTCCTGAGCCCATGAGCCACAGCTGGAGAGTCCAAGTGCTACAACAGAAAGACTCTGCACGACACAGAGATATGGTGCGCCGCAACCAAGACTCGAGGCAGCCAAAAACAAATTTATAAATTAAAAGTATTTATCGTTTCCCACAAGTGGATGGAAGCACGGCACAGTTTTGGTCTCAGCTTGTCTCCTGCATGTGAGGTCAGCTTCAGGTTGGCTGAGCAAGTCTGCTGAGTTTGGCTGGGCATGCTCACATGTGAGGAGGTCAGGTGGCTGGCTGTTGGTCTAGGCCAGCCTCTGCGGGGGACTGGACTCTCTTCCCTGTGGATTCTCATCTTCAGGCTGATTCTCACGGTGGTTATGCAAGATTCCAAGAAAAAGCAGAAACTGCAAAGATTCTTGAGGTCAATGCTGGGAACAGGTACAGCATCACTTCCCAGCATTCTATCAGTCAGAGCAAGTCTCAAGGCCAGAACATGTGGAATAAACTCACAGTGCAAAGGACTTGAGTCCAAGCAGGCCACTAATTACTCATCATTGTAGTGAAACTACTCCAGTCTCCAACTCCACCTCCAGAAGCTGGCAGGAGATCCAGCCTGGCCCATGTGAGCATCCCATATGGCTTCAGAGATTAGTAAAGGGATTTGCATCTGACTTAGATAAGGCCGACCTGAATCAGCCTGAGACTTTCACTAAGATTATTGACAAAGAGACGCTTCTCCCATTGTGGTTGCTGAGCCCACAGCATGTGAGGGCTGCTAAAAGCCATCACAATGCAACACAGGAACAGACTGTCTATCGGTGAAGCCAACACAGAGGAAAGAGATCTGAAAGATGGAGTGAAATGAATCCTGACATCCTTGGGGTTCCTGCTATACCTGAAGCTGTCTCCCTCAACCCGCCCTTCTCCCACCCCCATCTCCCCAAAGCCAGGGTTGCAATCCTGGACTTTCCCTGTTTGAGTCAATAAGTTACTGTTTTTTTGTCTCAAGCCAATTTGAGTTGAGTTCCTATAATTTGCAATGAAAAACGTAGACAAATGGCTCTCATACTGAACACATCTTGTGGATAGGGAGCAAGTGACATGGGCCACTTAAAACTGAGAAGCTACTGAATCTTGTCCCAACACTGGGAGCAGATACAGAGTTGATAGGAGCAGAGGAAAGCCAGGCTTTGGAGTCTGACGTGCTGGAGTCTCATACACGTGCATTGCCTGCAAGCTCCCCAACACTGGTGCAAGGAGTCACAATTCCTCCCACCCAGGGCTGATTATAAGCACTCCTTGAGCTCACGCACCTGCTGCTGCTGCTGCTGCAGGGGGGACACTCGGACACTCACTAAATGGCACTTCAGAACCTGAATTTCTCCTTGGATGAGGAGCCAACTTGGAGAGGAACAGGGGAAGAGCCATGCTTGTCCCTGAAACACCCAAGTGAAGGTGGTCTCCCCTAAACAGTTTAAAGGATTAGCCTGGCTTAAGGTTTTGCTTTTTTTTTTTTTTTTTTTTTTAACCACATGAAGCTCATGACAAGATCAGACCAAGGACCAAGGACAATAGCAGAGCCTTTTGGGGTCTTTACTATATGTGATGCTGGGAAAGATCGAAGGCAAAAGGAGAAGATGAGGAGAGGATGAGAAGGTTGGATGGCATCACTGACTCAATGGACATGAATCTGAGCAAACTCCAGGAGACACTGAAGGACAGGGAAGCCTGGCGCGCTGCATGGAGTCGCAAAGAGTTGGACATAGCTTAGTGACTGACAACAGCAGCAACAAAGCCACCGTTTACATGTGTCCCCACCCCACCCCCGAGGGAAGCTGGGGCCCAGAGAGGTTAAGTGACTGGCCTGAGGCCACACAGTATGTGGCAGAGCTGGGGATCTGAACCCAGATTCTCTGGCTCCAAAATATCTGGATGGACAGTCAAACAAGGTGTGAAATGTTGATTCCCCACAGGATTTGATGTGGCTTAAGGTTTTGCCACTCATAATCGCTGCACTTGATTTTTCTTGGCACGTCTGAATTCAGAGTGAGGAGGTCTGCAAGCCCAGCACAAGCCTAGTCGTATCTATGAAAATTGTGTGCAGAAAGGAGCACTCCAGGACTTACAGATTAGCCGTCCTTGGCCTGCCTCCAGCCCAGACATGTTTTATTTGGTCCATGCAGTGCTTTACATACTGGAAAAATAGGCTTTCCCCCCTAGGCTTCTTCTAAAAACCTTAGGGCTGGAGTTGAAGGGCAGGGCCACATGTGAAGCGGGGTCTGGTCTGTCTACGGTAAGAGGAGCCGAAAGAGGAGATCTCAGCTCCTGAATGCAGCTCAGTGTGAGGTGGTTTCCTGAGCTGCAGAGGCCTCTTCTGGGTCAGGGCATGTCCCCAAGAGCAGCCATTCATCCCTGCCAGGGTCACAAGGCCCTCTTGTTCCCCTGCCAGCCTGAAGCCCCAGGAGGGGAAAGGTAGCTGGGGCCTCCAGTCGGATCCCAGAATCCACTGTCCCTGGGCTCCGTGGCCTTGCCAATCCCTCTCTGTCTCTGGGCTTCCCTTTCCTCATCTGTGAAACGGGCATGTGGGCATCCCTGCCCAACTTCCAACCTTCCCACCCCACGTTCTGGTCCTCCTGTGGGGAATCAACATTTCACACCTTGTTTGACTGTCCATCCAGATCAGTGGGTGGGCACACGACCCAAACTAGCCAATCAGACTCTCTCTTGGGAGAACCAGAAACTTAAGGGGAACCAGTGCTAAGCAGAAAAAAATATTGGCATCCTACACCCTTTGATTCCTGCTCCCCAAGTTCCTGCTCCCACTTCTCAGTTCCCTAGAGTTGATCTGTTACTATTGTTTCCAAGTATTTTTAGAAAATAACAGCTAAGATCCCACATGCTGCTTGCTGCTGCTGCTGCTGCTAAGTCGCTTCAGTCGTGTCCGACTCTGTGCGACCCCATAGACGGCAGCCCACCAGGCTCCCCCATCCCTGGGATTCTCCAGGCAAGAACACTGGAGTGGGTTGCCATTTCCTTCTCCAATGCATGAAAGTGAGAAGTAAAAGTGAAGTCCCTCAGTCATGTCCGACTCTTAGCGACCCCATGGACTGCAGCCTAGCAGGCTCCTCCGCCCATGGGATTTTCCAGGCAAGAGTACTGGAGTGGGGTGCCATTGCCTTCTCCGCACATGCTGCTTAGTGTGGCAATAAACAAAACAACAGCAACAAAAAGAAAACCAAGATAATACAACGTGCCACATTAACTTCATCACATCCTAAATTCCTGAAAGGATTCGATATATTTCTGGGCTTTCAGTTTTGTTCCATTAATCTATCAAGACAGCTCAGTACCACAGTGTCTGAATTACTGAGATTTTATGACATGGTTTAACATCTGATAATGTTGTTCCCCTCTCTTCCAGGATTTCTTGGATATTTTTGCTTGCTTAATTTTTCATAGGATTAATTTTAAAATTAGCTTCTCTGTTTAAAAGGCTGATGGTACTTTTATTATAATAACAAGGATTTATAAATCAATTTAAGGATAACAGACATTGTTTGCATGATCAAACTTGCCATCTGAAATCATGGTGTACCTTTCCATTTGTTAAGTATGTTTTGGATCATTCCATAGTGAATTCAGGTTTTCTTTGGGTAGGTCTTACTCATCTTTTGTTTAATTTTATTCCTAGGTTTGGTTTCTCCAGTAGTCGTGTACAGTTGTGAGAGCTGGACCATAAAGAAGAACTGATGCTTTCGAATTTTGGTGTCGGAGAAGACTCTTGAGAGTTCCTTGGACAGCAAGGAGATCAAATCAGTCAGCTAAAGGAAATGAACCCTGAATATTCACTGGAAGTTCTAGTGCTGAAGCTGAAGCTCCAATACATTGGCCACCTCTTTGGAAAAGACCCTGATGCTGGAAAAGATTGAAGGTGAAAGAGAGAAGGGGCCGACAGAGGGATGAGATGGCTGGATGGCATCATTGACTCAGTGGACATGAGTTTGAGCAGCTGCTGTCCATGGGGTCCAAAGAGTCAGACATGACTGAACAACAACATTCAATCTTAATTTTGTTACTGTAGATGGGAACTTTCCTTTCAGTATATCTTCCAACTGATGATTGCTAGAATAAACGAAAGCTACTGATTTATACATATTAATTTTGTATCTCAACACTTTCCTGAATGATCTTGTATTTCTTACACACAGAGTCATTTTATTATGTGTAATACTGACAATTTTATGTCATCCATTTGTACTGATTAGTACGTCCAATACTATCTTAAATATGCAGTTCCGGGTTAAACTGCAGCAGTGAAAATGGACATTTTTGTCTTGGTCCTCTAGTTGAAATGCCCCAAGGGTTTTTCCAATTAAGTATGATGTACTCCAATATATTTTACCATGTTAAGAGGTAAATATCTATTTCTATTTTACTGAGTATCATGAATTCTTATTGAATACGTGTGTGAGTTTTTTTTATAAAGAATGGATGTCGAGCTTTCCCAAATGCCCTTTTAGCCCTAAGAAGAACTATATGACCTTTCTCCTCATGAATTACATTAATAGGTTTTCTAATACTGAATAGATTTGCATTCCTAGAATAAAACCCAGTTGGTCATGATGTATTTTTCTTTTTCCTTTATTTTTGTATTTTTCTTATGGTTCTGTTTACTAAAATTTTATTTAGAATTTTTACATTACAGGGAGCTATATTCAATATCCTGTGATAAACCTTAATAAAAAGAATATAAAAACAGAATGCCTACATGCGTATAACTGAGGCGCTTTGCTGTAGAGCAGAGATGGGCACAACACTGTAAATCAACCGGAAAACGTGAAAAAAATAGAATTTTTGCATTATCACTCACAAGTGAAATTTGTTACTCTGTGTAGTTCTTGTCAGGCTTAATGATATCTGCTTCATAAAAATAATTGTAAAGTTTTCTTTCTTTGCCTTGCTCTCAAAAAATTTAACTACCTTAGAATTGTTATCGAGAGAGTGTGGTGGGTCCGACTGCTCGCCACTCAAAAGCCCGTAAACAAGCCAGGTTAGTGGAAAGGAAAGTTTGCTCTATATCAGATACCGGCAACCGGGGGTGGAAGGGAGCGGCGGGCGTCTGTCCAAACTCCAGCTCTCCCCCACTGGCAACCAGAGGAGCAAGGACTTTTATAGACAGAAATGGTGGAGGAGTGGGGGCTACCTGCAGAAACAGCACGGAGATCTCTGACCGTCATCTTCAAATTGGTCATCAGTGGTCTGAGCAGCAGCATCTCGTTTGTTTTCGGTCCAGTTACTCTTCCGTTCCAGGGCCCGTTTGTTCCTATTTCTTTGTAGCGAGTGCTTGGAATTGCGGCAGCTCGTGTCCTGGGTCCAGCCTGGTGGTCGTGGGGTTAAGCTCCTCCGCCTGGGGTTTCAGTATCTAGGACAGCTCACAGGATATGGCTCAGAATATTATCTGCATTCTCGAGAAGGAACTACAGGTCCTTGACTGTGCTTAATGACTATATTATTATTATTTGGTTTCCTTTCACTGTTTTGCTTTATGTCTGTATGGTCTCATTTCCTTGATTAAACTTGTTCTTTGACTCAAGTTTTCCACAGGCAAAAAAAAGGCAGAGAATGCGGTGAAAGGGGCCAGGGCCGTAGCGTCCTGCTCCATTTCAGAATGATCTAGTCTTTAAAAGTTTCATAGAATTTGACTGCACAATTCATAAATAGGTTTTTTTTGTGGGGAGATGTTTGTCAGCCTTCTCCATTTCTTCTACGGCCTTGACACTTACCAAATACAGCAAGAGCATCTCAGGACGGTATAGAATCCAGGATCCTGGGCAAAATCCCAGAACCAGAGTCTGAACTTGAATAAGAACTTTGGGTGAGGAAGTTCCCTGTTGGCCCAGTAGTTAAGACTTCACACTTTCACTGCAGGGGGCGCGGGTTCAATCCCGGTCAGGATTTTATAGTCAGGGAACTAAAAACAGCAGCCCTGAGAATTAAAAAAAAAACAAACAACAAAAAACAAACTTCAGGTGCTTCGTGTGTCCACCAAGTTGGAGAAGCATGTCTACGAAACTCTGTCTGTTTTCTGTTTGTTCTGAAGCCAAGTAGTAAATTATATTTTCCTGACAAATTATCCTTTTTATCCATATTTTTAAATTTAATTATATAGAGGTAAACAAAATAGACTCTTGTGATCCTTTTAATTTCCTCTTTTTTCCCCCCCTGTGGTTAATTCTCTCCTTATCATATCTTACTCCACATACTTACACTTTGTCCATTTTTCCCAGATTGTGTGAACTGTTTATCTGTTTTATTGTTGTTGCCTCCATTCCCTGTCATCATCAAAAGAGCAGCTTTGGGGATTTATTTATTTTCCTTTTTTTTTTTTCTATTTTGCATCTCCACGATTTCTGCTTTATTCATATTATTTACTTTGGCTTTCCTTCCATTTGTTTGGTTCAGTCATTCCTTTTCATAAAACTTATTGGTCAAATGCTTAATTCAGTTTCTTCTTTTTCTTTTTTTAGTGATAAAATGAAAGTTTTAATCACTCAGTCGTGTCCAACTCTGCGACGCCATGAATGCTAGCCTGCCAGGCTCCTCTGTCCGTGGAATTCTCCAGGCAAGAATACTGGGATGGATTGCCATTTCCTTCTCCAGGGGATCTTACCCACCCAGGAATTGAGCCCTACTCTCCCACACTGCAGGCATATTATTTACCCTCTGAGCCAAGGCTAATAAGGATATTTATGGCTAAATATTGCTTTAGATGAATCTCCCAGGTTTTGATGTATAGAACTTCTATTATCATTATTTTGATAATTCTTCAATATTGGATTTATTTCCTCTTTCATTAAACAGATAAGAGATAGGTTAAAGCATTTCAAGGTGAATCAGTTCAATTACTCAGTCATGTCTGACTCTTTGCGACCCCATGGACTGCAGCATGCCAAGCCTCCCTGTCCATCACCAACTCCTGGAGTTTTCTCAAACGCATTTCCATCAAGTCGGTGATGCCATCCAACCATCTCATTTCTGTTGTTCCCTTCTGCTCCCACTTTCAATCTTTCCCAGCATCAGGGTCTTTCCCAATGAATCAGTTTTTTGCATCAGGTGGCCAAAGTATTGGAGCTTCAGCTTCAGCATCACTCCTTCCAATGAATATTCAGGACTGATCTCCTTTAGCATGGACTGGTTGGATCTCCTTGCAGTCCAAGGGACTCTCAAAAGTCTTCTCCAACACCACAGTTCAAAAGCATCAATTCTTCAGCGCTCAGCTTTCTTTCAGGGCTCAGCTTTCAAGGTGAATGAAGCGAAGTGAAGTGAAATCGCTCAGTCGTGTCCGACTCTTTGCGACCCCATAGACTGTAGCATACCAGGCTCCTCTGTCTGTGGGATTTTCCAGGCAACAGTACTGGAGTGGATTACCATTCCTTCTCCAGGGGATCTTCCCAACCCAGGACTCGAACCCAGGTCTCCCGCATTGTAGACAGACGCTTTACCATCTGACCACCAGTCAAGGGGAATATACCCTCTTAAATCAGTGTATTATTTTTTCCTAGCCTTATTGCGTTGTGACCTGAGAGTATCATTTGTACTATTTCACTTAAAAAATTATTAAAGCTGTCTTTGTAGTCTGATATATGTTCATTATTTTTGCTTCTATGTCCTTATTTTCTGTCTTACTGATTTGTCAAAGGCGGAGAGAAGTGCCTTAAAGTTCTTAAATGACTAACTTTGGGGTTTTTTGGTACATGGTTGCTCACATCCTCCTATCTCTGATGACAGTTGAATCCTTAGCACTAGACAGAGCTCTTCTTCACATCTTGCTTACTACTTTCCTCCTCTGATTTCATCTCATGGAAGACTGCAGTCTCTCCCTCCATTTTGCTTGCCTTTGTCTGATATATTCTACCTCTCCTGTTTCATGCTTACTCTTTCTCAGTCACTTATTTTTGTGACCGTCTTCTATACAACATAAAATCAGGCTCTGTTTTGTGATTCAATCTGAAAATGTTCTTTCTTTCCACAACTAAGCACATTTATATTTATTGCTATGTCATTATTGTTCGGTGGCTAAGTTGTGTCTGGCTCATAGTGACCTGATAGTCTGCAGCACGCCAGCCTTCCCTGTCCTTCACTATCTCCCGGAGTTTGTTCAAACTCACGTCCATTGAGTTGGTGATGCCATCCAACCATCTGCTGCCCACTTCTCCTCCTGCCCTCCTGCCGTCCCAGCATTAGGGTCTGTGTAGGATCTTAGTTCCCCAACCAGGGATTGAACCCTTGCCCCCTGCATTGAAAGTACAGAATTTTAACCACTGGACTACCAGAGAAATCCATTAATTGCCATAGTGATACAGTTAGTCAGAATTCTTCCATTTTGGGTTTTTTTTTTGGGGGGGGGGGAAAGTAGTTAAAAGTATTCCACTATGATGTCTGCTTTTTAAAAATTTGCTTAGTTTCTTGTAGATAGTTCTTCCAATATTTAGGAAAGTTTTTGTCTGTTTTTGTTTTTGTCTATTGTTTAATTTATGCATATATCTTTAGTCCTTCATTTTTTAAGACACTGTTCTTAAAAAATAGTTCCCTCTCATAAAATTACATTTTCTCATCCTCCCTTCTCTTTCCCTCCATTTTCTAATTTCAGTCGATCCTTTTTTACTGCTTACCTTTGTGTTGTTAAATACCCTTGTAGTATAATCACTTGATGTATCAGCATTGAATTCTACACTCTGGCTCCCTGATATTGCAAATGAGACCGTCTGGGTTTTTTTTGCCTGGTTGTCTAAAGGATTCTTTCTTTATCTTTAGTGTAAAATAACTTAACTAGCCTGTGGTTTAGTGTCAGCTATTCTGGGTCGTTTTCCCTGGCACATAGTGTTGCCTTTCACTGAGCAGGCGTGAGGCTTCTTTTATATCAAGTTTTCTTGAATTGGATCTGCAGATTTGTCCTGTTCACTTATTTTGTGTTTCTCTGCTGAAGTTTCCGATTATGCATACACTGGCTCTCCTTTACCTGTTATTTCCTTCCTAGTCTTTCTTCTGCTCTTTTCCCTTCTTTTTCATTTTCCTCCTTTCTCCCCTCTGTCATCCATGTCCCTCACTGTATTTTCTGCAAGGTCTGTCCTCCTTCATGCTCTTTCCAAGTCTGTCTTCATTTCCATAGTTTTCTCCCTTCTGTTTTTCTCTTGAGCTCTGCCAGCTCACATTCATTACCTCCTTTTGCCTGCCAGCTTTTTCCTGAGTCATTCAATTATATCTGTTTTATTATTTTCCTTCACAGAGGTAATTGTCATTCAATTTTTTAATTCATGCCAAAATTATTTGGATATAACATTTTTCATTTGTGATAGATTTTGTGCTCCTTTCTGCATAGTTTATTATAATATCATGGTATCAAGGCTTTTACACTTGTCTTTTTTTTAGCATGTCATTGAAAGGGCTTGGTCTTCCTGGGTCAAGTATTTACTGACTGTCTCTATGGGAAGAAGGAGGGTACTTTCTTGGACTTCATAACTAAAAGATTATCTCATCTCTGTCAAAGAGACACCTGTTCCCTAAAAATATGTCTCCTTTCTCTAATTCTTTGTTACATCATCTTTGTTTCTCAGAATCAAATCAGGTCCAACAGGGCTTCCGCTACTCACTCTGGTTCTACCTTCAGTTTTATAAATAAAGAATCCAGTTTTTCATCTCAAGATAAACACTCCTCCCCGGAAAGTATATCTTTGCTGATACTTTCTAAGATTTGCCATCTCTGAACCCACTCACCACCTCCTGTATGACTTCTGCCCTATTTCAAAGCCACTTTTGGAAATTTCACAGATAGTATGAAGACTATGAATTATAACTCTCTCCTGTGTGTGTTAGTCACTCAGATGAGTCTAATCCTTTGCGAGCCGTAAACTGTAGCCCCCCAGGCTCCTCTGTCCATGGGATTCTTCGGGCAAGAATACTGGAGTGGGTTGCATTCCCTTTTCCAGGGCATCTACCCAACCCAGGGATCGAACTTGGGTCTCCCACAATGCAGGCGTATTCTTTACCATTTAAGCTACCTGGGAACGTGGTTTTCCTAAAAATGGAGTTTGTGAGGTTTTTCCCTTTTCATTCTCTTTGATACTTTGGTATAATTTCTAGGAGGAGGAGGGGAATATGTTACCTTCTGCAACCATTTTCCTATTCCCATCCTTTTATTGGATGCTTTCAGCTCCTCTGAGACATAAACAGAGTAGTTTGGACTGTTATCCCCTTTTTAGCATGAGAAAGCAGAGGTCTGAAGGCTCTCAGGGCGCTGCAGGTGGCAGGGGGGCCAGCACTTGAGGTCCATCTGTGGATACGACCAACACAGGTCTTTTTTCTCCTTATCTTCTGGGTCAGACTGGCGCTCAGGCAGGGCAGCAGGGAGTTGAGGAGACTGAAGTCTGGCAGCCTCATTTTTTCCATTCCAAAGTGCCAAGGCACCTGGTTGGGAGCCATGGGGCCACCTTGGCCCCTTTTCCTGGGGCATCAAAGGAGCGCACATTTGCTGCAGCCCCATCTCCCCTAGCCCGCAGCCCCATCCCTCCCCTCCCCTGGCAAATAGCCTGGAACCGGGCAGGACAACCCTCAGCATCATCTCTCAACCCCAGATGAGGCACAAGTGGAATTCACCTGGGAAAGAGATGTGTATAAGAGACAGTTGCATACCAGAAGGAGGTGCTCTCCACAGGAGAGTCGAGATGATCTCCAGGGATCGTGCCATCAGGCCACAAGGACCCAGAAGTCTCAGTCCCATCCAGATGAACCTGATTTCCCTGCAATCTCTCGACTGTCACCCGGGGGATCGACTGACCCCACATTGGCACGTGTGAAAGCCCTGGTGGCATCTCAAGGGAAAGCCACAGATCCCTGTGTCAACNGTAGAGAAGGAAAAAATGTTTGTCCTTTCTTCCTCCTTGAGAATTCCAGACCCCTCTCTCCTAGGGGATCCCTAGACTTCTTATCAACCTGCCTAGGAAATGACTCTCTCACTTGCTGCGACTCAAGAAGTTCCTGGACACACGCGCCTCCACTCGACAGGAACCTCGAGGGTCACGCCATAAACCAAGAGGAGCCCCTTTGTCCCCTCCTCAGCGCGAGGTGAGAGGTAGTTTCCGTGCTTCGTCGGGAAGGGATTCGCGGGGTTCGCATTGCATACCAGAAGGAGGTGCTCTCCACATGAGAGTCGAGATGATCTCCAGGGAACGTGCCATGAGGCCACAAGTACCCAGAAGTCTCAATCCACTCCAGATGAACCTGATTTCCCTGCACTCTCTCGACTGTCACCCCGAGTATCGACTAACCCCATGTTGGCACGTGTGACAGCCCTGGGGGTATCACGAGGGATAGCCACAGATCCCTGTGTCAACGCGAAAGGAAGCCTGACAGTGCTGCTACCGCTCAGGAAGAGAGCGGGCGTGCATATCTCCACACTAGACGAGGCCTGACCACCCTGTGGACACTCCAGAGGGATCCAAGTCCCATGTCAGCACTTTCGAGCAACGCTCAGGGTCCGACCGCAGCTCCAGACGTGGACCTAGGACCCGCCACCGACTGGAGAGGAATCCCGAAAGGTCCCTCGCCATTCGCACGGAGACTGGCCTCTCCTGAGGCCACATGAGAAGGTCCCTGAGGTCCCCGTCGTAACTCGAGAAAGCCCTGCTGCAACTCGAGAAACACCAGGAGGTTCTCCCTTCCATGCGCGTTGAGGCCCTTTTCTGCTGCTGCATGTCGAGGGAAATCACACCTTCCCTCTTGGACCTCGAAAGGGTCCTTCACTCCCTTGCTGCGACTCAAGNAGGGTGCGACCGCAGCTCCAGACGTGGACCTAGGACCCGCCACCGACTGGAGAGGAATACCGAAATGTCCCTCACCATTAACACGGAGACTGGCCTCTCCTGAGGCCACACGAGAAGGTCGCCGAGGTCCCCGTCGTAATTCGAGTAGGACCTGCTGCAACTCGAGAAACACCAGGAAGTTCTCCCTTCCATGTGCGTTGACGACCTTTTCTGCTGCTGCATGTCGAGGGAAATCACACCTTCCCACTTGGACCTTGAAAGGGTCCTTCACTCCCTTGCTGCGACTCAAGAAGTTCCCGGACACGCGCGCCTCCACTCGAATACCGAAATGTCCCTCACCATTAACACGGAGACTGGCCTCTCCTGAGGCCACACGAGAAGGTCGCCGAGGTCCCCGTCGTAATTCGAGTAGGACCTGCTGCAACTCGAGAAACACCAGGAAGTTCTCCCTTCCATGTGCGTTGACGACCTTTTCTGCTGCTGCATGTCGAGGGAAATCACACCTTCCCACTTGGACCTTGAAAGGGTCCTTCACTCCCTTGCTGCGACTCAAGAAGTTCCCGGACACGCGCGCCTCCACTCGACAGTAACCCCGAGGGGCCAACATCACTCAAGAGGAGCCCCTTGGTCCCCTCCTCAGCGCGAGGTGAGAGTTAGTTTCTTTGCTTCGTCCAGAAGGGATTCACGACGCTCCCATTGCATATCAGAAGGAGGTGCTCTACACAGGAGAGTCGAGATGATTTCCAAGGATCTTCCAGAAGGCCACAAGGACCCAGAAATCTCAGTCTCCTCCAGAGGAACCTGATTTCCCTGCACTCTCTCGACTCTCACCCCGGGGATCGACTGACCCCGCGTTGGCACGTGTGTTAGCCCTCGTGGCATCTCGAGGGAAAGACACAGATCCCTGGGTCAACATGACAGGAAGCCTGACAGTGCTGCTACCGCTCAGGAGGAGAGCGGGCGTGCAAGTCTCCACTCGAGACGAGGCCTGACCACCCTGTGGACACTCCAGAGGGACCCAAGTCCCATGTCAGCACTTCCAAGCAAAGCTCAGGGTGCGACCGCAGCTCCAGACGTGGACCTAGGACCCACCACCGACTGAAGAGGAATCCTGAAAGGTCCCTCGCCATTCGCACGGAGACTGGCCTCTCCTGAGGCCACACGAGAAGTTCCCTGAGGTCCCTGTCGTAACTCGAGAAGGACCTGCTGCAACTCGAGAAACACCAGGAGGTTCTCCCTTCCATGCGCGTTGAGGCCCTTTTCTGCTGCTGCATGTCGAGGGAAATCACACCTTCCCACTTGGACCTTGAAAGGGTCCTTCACTCCCTTGCTGCGACTCAAGAAGTTCCCGGACACGCGCGCCTCCACTCGACAGTAACCCCGAGGGGCCAACATCACTCAAGAGGAGCCCCTTGGTCCCCTCCTCAGCGCGAGGTGAGAGTTAGTTTCTTTGCTTCGTCCAGAAGGGATTCACGACGCTCCCATTGCATATCAGAAGGAGGTGCTCTACACAGGAGAGTCGAGATGATTTCCAAGGATCTTCCAGAAGGCCACAAGGACCCAGAAATCTCAGTCTCCTCCAGAGGAACCTGATTTCCCTGCACTCTCTCGACTCTCACCCCGGGGATCGACTGACCCCGCGTTGGCACGTGTGTTAGCCCTCGTGGCATCTCGAGGGAAAGACACAGATCCCTGGGTCAACATGACAGGAAGCCTGACAGTGCTGCTACCGCTCAGGAGGAGAGCGGGCGTGCAAGTCTCCACTCGAGACGAGGCCTGACCACCCTGTGGACACTCCAGAGGGACCCAAGTCCCATGTCAGCACTTCCAAGCAAAGCTCAGGGTGCGACCGCAGCTCCAGACGTGGACCTAGGACCCACCACCGACTGAAGAGGAATCCTGAAAGGTCCCTCGCCATTCGCACGGAGACTGGCCTCTCCTGAGGCCACACGAGAAGTTCCCTGAGGTCCCTGTCGTAACTCGAGAAGGACCTGCTGCAACTCGAGAAACACCAGGAGGTTCTCCCTTCCATGCGCGTTGAGGCCCTTTTCTGCTGCTGCATGTCGAGGGAAATCACACCTTCCCACTTGGACCTTGAAAGGGTCCTTCACTCCCTTGCTGCGACTCAAGAAGTTCCCGGACACGCGCGCCTCCACTCGACAGTAACCCCGAGGGGCCAACATCACTCAAGAGGAGCCCCTTGGTCCCCTCCTCAGCGCGAGGTGAGAGTTAGTTTCTTTGCTTCGTCCAGAAGGGATTCACGACGCTCCCATTGCATATCAGAAGGAGGTGCTCTACACAGGAGAGTCGAGATGATTTCCAAGGATCTTCCAGAAGGCCACAAGGACCCAGAAATCTCAGTCTCCTCCAGAGGAACCTGATTTCCCTGCACTCTCTCGACTCTCACCCCGGGGATCGACTGACCCCGCGTTGGCACGTGTGTTAGCCCTCGTGGCATCTCGAGGGAAAGACACAGATCCCTGGGTCAACATGACAGGAAGCCTGACAGTGCTGCTACCGCTCAGGAGGAGAGCGGGCGTGCAAGTCTCCACTCGAGACGAGGCCTGACCACCCTGTGGACACTCCAGAGGGACCCAAGTCCCATGTCAGCACTTCCAAGCAAAGCTCAGGGTGCGACCGCAGCTCCAGACGTGGACCTAGGACCCACCACCGACTGAAGAGGAATCCTGAAAGGTCCCTCGCCATTCGCACGGAGACTGGCCTCTCCTGAGGCCACACGAGAAGTNGGAAAGCCACAGATCCCTGTGTCAACGCAACAGGAAGCCTGACAGTGCCGCTACCGCTCAGGAGGAGAGCGGGCGTGCACGTCTCCACTCGAGACGAGGCTTGACCACCCTGTGGACACTTCAGAGGGACACAAGTCCCATGTCAGCACTTCCGAGCAAAGCTCAGGGTGCGACCGGAGATCCAGACGTGGACCTAGGCCCCACCACCAACTGGAGAGGAATTCCGAAAGGTCCCTCGCCATTCGCACGGAGACTGGCCTCTCCTGAGGACACACGAGAAGGTCCCTGAGGTCCCCGTCGTAACTCGAGAAGGACCTGCTGCAACTCAAGAAACACCAGGAGGTTCTCCCTTCCATGCGCGTTGAGGCCCTTTTCTGCTGCTGCATGTCGAGGGAAATCACACCTTCCCTCTTGGACCTCGAAAGGGTCCTTCACTCCCTTGCTGCTACTCAAGAAGTTCCTGGACACACGCGCCTCCACTCAACAGGAACCCCGAGGGTCCGCCATCACTCAAGAGGAGCCCCTTGGTCCCCTCCTCAGCGCGACGTGAGAATTATTTTCCCTGTTTCATCCGGAAGGGATTCGCGGCGCTCCCATTGCATACCAGAAGGAGGTGCTCTAGATGATCTCCAGGGACCGTGCCATCAGGCCACAAGGACCCAGAAGACTCAGTCCCCTCCAGATGAACCTGATTTCCCTGCACTCTCTCGACTGTCACCCCGTGGATCGACTGACCCCACGTTGGCACGTGTGAAAGCCCTGGTGGCATCTCGAGGGAAAGCCACAGATCCCTGTGTCAACGCGACAGGAATCCTGACAGTGCTGCTACCGCTCAGCAGGAGAGCGGGCGTGCATGTCTCCACTGGAAATGAGGCTTGACCAACCTGTGGACTCTCCAGAGGGACCCAAGTCCCATGTCAGCACTTCCGAGCAAAGCTCAGGTTGATATCGCAGCTCCAGACGTGGACCTAGGACACGCGACCGACTGGAGAGGAATCTCGAAAGGTCCCTCGCCATTCGCACGGAGACTGGCCTCTGCTGACGCCACACGAGAAGGTCCCTGAGGTCCCCGTCATAACTAGAGAAGGACCTGCTGCAACTGGAGAAACACCAGGAGGTTCTCCCTTCCATGCGCGTTGAGGCCTGGAAAGCCACAGATCCCTGTGTCAACGCGACAGGAAGCCTGACAGTGCTGCTACCGCTCAGGAGGAGAGCGGGCGTGCATGTCTCCACTCGAGACGAGGCCTGACCACCCTGTGGACACTCCAGAGGGAACTAAGTCCCATGTCAGCACTTCCAAGCAAAGCTCAGGGTGCGACCGCAGCTCCAGACGTGGACGTAGGACCCGCCACCATCTGGAGAGTAATCCCGAAAGGTCCCTCGCCATTCACACGGAGACTGGTCTCTCCTGAGGCCACACGAGAAGGTCCCTGAGGTCCCCGTCGTAACTCGAGAAGGATCTCCTACAACTCGAGAAACACCAGGAAGTTCTCCCTTCCATGCGCGTTGAGGCCCTTTTCTGCTGCTGCATGTCCAGAGAAATCACACCTTCCCTCTTGGAACTCGAAAGGGTCCTTCACTCCCTTGCTGCGAATCAAGAAGTTCCGGACACACGCGCCTCCACTCGACAGGTACCCCGAGGGTCTGCCATCACTCAGGAGGAGCCCCTTGGTCCCCTCCTCAGCGTGAGGTGAGAGTTAGTTTCCTTGCTTGGTCCGGAAGGGTTGCGCAGCACTCCCATTGCATACCAGAAGGAGGAGCTCTGCNAGGACCTGCTGCAACTCGAGAAACACCAGGAGGTTCTCCCTTCCATGCGTGTTGAGGCCCTTTTCTGCTGCTGCATGTCGAGGGAAATCACACCTTCCCTCTTGGACCTCGAAAGGGTCCTTCACTCCCTTGCTGTGACTCAAGAAGTTCCCGGACACACGCGCCTCCACACGACACGATCCCCGAGGGTCCGCCATCACTCAAGAGGAGCCCCTTGGTCCCCTCCTCAGCGCGAGGTGAGAGTTAGTTTCCTTGCTTCGTATGGAAGGGATTCGCGGCGCTGCCATTGCATACCAGAAGGAGGTGCTCTCCACAGGAGAATCGAGATGATCTCCAGGGATCCTGCCATCAGGCCACAAGGACCCAGAAGTCTCAGTCCCCTCCAGATGAACCTGATTTCCCTGCACTCTCTCGACTCTCACCTCGGGGATCGACTGACCCCACGTTGGCACGTGTGAAAGCCCTGGTGGCATCTCGAGGGAAAACCACACATCCCTGTGTCACCGCGACAGGAAACCTGACTGTGCTGCTACCGCTCAGGAGGAGAGCGGGCGTGCATGTCTCCACTCGAGACGAGGCCTGACCACCCTGTGGACACTCCAGAGGGACCCAAGTCCGATGTCAGCACTTTTGAGTAAAGCTCAGGGTGCGAACGCAGCTCCAGACGTGGACCTAGGATCCGCCACCAACTGCAGAGTAATCCGGAAAGGTCCCTTGCCATTCGCACGGAGACTGTCCTCTCCTGAGGTCACACGACAAGGTACCTGAGGTTCCCGTCGTAACTAGAGAAGGACCTGCTGCAACTTGAGAAACACCAGGAGGTTCTCCCTTCCATGCGCGTTGAGGCCCTTTTCTCCTGCTGCATGTCGAGGGAAATCACACCTTCCCTCTTGGACCTCGAAAGGGTTCTTCACTCCCTTGCTGAGACTCTAGAAGTTCCCGGACACACGCGCCTTCACTCGACAGGAACCCCAAGGGTCCGCCATCACTCAAAAGGAGCCCCTAGGTCCCCTCCTCAGCGCGAGGTGAGAGTTAGTTTACTTGCTTCGTCTGGAAGGGATTCGGGGCGCTCCCATTGCATACCAGAAGGAGGTGCTCTCCACAGGAGAGTCGAGATGATCTCCAGGGATTATGCCATCAGACCACAAGGACCCAGAAGTCTCAGGCCCCTCCAGATAAACCTGATTTCCCTGCACTCTCGCGACAGTCACCCTGGGGATCGACTGACCCCACGTTGGCACGTGTGAAAGCCCAGGTGGCATCTCGAAGTATAGCCAGAGATCCCTGTGTCAACGGGACAGGAAGCCTGACAGTGCTGCTACCGCTCAGGAGGAGAGCGGGCGTGCATGTCTCCACTCGAGACGAGGCCTGACCACCCTGTGGACACAACAGAGGGACACAAGTCCCATGTCAGCATTTCCGAGCAAATCTCAGGGTGCGACCGCAGCTCCAGACGTGGACCTAGGACCCGCCACCGACTGGAGAGGAATCCCGAAAGGACCCTCGCCATTCGCACGGAGACTGGCCTCTCCTGAGTCCACACGAGAAGGTCCCTGAGGTCCCCGTCGTAACTCGAGAAGGACCTGCTGCAACTCGAGAAACACCAGGAGGATCACCCTTCCATGCGCATTGAGGCCCTTTTCTGCTGCTGCATGTCGAGGGAAATCACACCTTCCCTCTTGGACCTCGAAAGGGTCCTTCACTCACTTGCTACGACTCAAAAAGTTCCCGGACACACACCCCTCCACTAGACAGGAACCCCGAGGGTCTGCCATCACTCAAGAGGAGCCCCTTGGTCCCCTCGTCAGCGCGAGGTGAGAGTTAGTTTCCTTGATTCGTCCGGAAGGGATTCGCGGCGCTGCCATTGCATACCAGAAGGAGGTGCTCTCCACAGGAGAATCGAGTCGGGCGTGCATGTCTCCACTCGAGACGAGCTCTGAACACCCTGTGGATACACCAGAGGGACCCAAGTTCCATGTCAGCATTTCAGAGCAAGGCTCAGGGTGCGACCACAGCTCCAGACGTGGACCTAGGACCCGCCACCGACTGGAGAGGAAAACCCAAAGGTCCCTCGCCATTCGCATGGAGACTGGCCTCTCCTGAGGCCACACGAGAAGGTCCCGCAGGACCCCGTCGTAACTCGAGAAGGACCTGCTGCAACTCGAGAAACACCAGGAGGTTCTCCCTTCCATGCGCGTTGAGGCCCTTTTTTGCGGCTGCATGTCGAGGGAAATCACGCCTTCCCTCTTGGACCTCGAAAGGGTCCTTCACTCCCTTGCTGTGATTCAAGAAGTGCCCGGACACACGGGCCTCCACTCGACAGGAACCACGAGATTCCGCCATCACTCAAGAGGAGCCCCTTGTTCCCGACCTCAGCGGGAGGTGCGAGTTAGTTTCCATGTTTCGTCCGGAAGGGATTCGTGGCACTCCCATTACATACCAGAAGGAGGTGCTCTCCACAGGAGAGTCGACATGATCTCCAGGGATCGTGCCATCAGGCCACAAGTACCCAGAAGTCTCAGTCCACTCCAGATGTACCTGATTTCCCTGCACTCTCTCGACTGACACCTCGGGGATCGACTGACCCCACGTTGGCACGTGTGAAAGCCCTGGTGGCATCTAGAGGGAAATCCACAGATCCCTGTGTCAATGCGACAGGAAGCCTGAGAGTGCTGCTACCGCTCAGTAGGAGAGCGCGCGTGCATGTCTCCACTCGAGACGAAGCCTGACCACCCTGTGGACATTCCAGAGGGACCCAAGTTCCATGTCAGCACTTCCGAGCAAAGCTCAGGGTGCCACCGCAGCTCCAGACGTGGACCTAGGACCCGCCACCGACTGGAGAGGAATCCTGAAAGGTCCGGGCCATTCACACGGAGACTGGCCTCTCCTGAGGCCACACGAGAAGGTCCCTGAGGTCCCCGCATTTATCGAAAAGGACCAACTGCAACTCGTGAAACACCAGGAAGTTCTCCCTTCCATGCGCGTTGAGGCCCTTTTCTGTGGCTGCATGTCGAGGGAAATCACTCCTTTCCTCTTGGACCTCGAAAGGGAGCTTCACTCCCTTGCTGCGACTCAAGGAATTCCCGGACACACGCGCCTCCACTCGACAGGAACCCCGAGGGTCCGCCATGACTCACGAGGAGCCCGTTGTTCCCCTCCTCAGCGCGAGGTGAGAGTTAGTTTCCTTGCTTCGTCCGGAAGGGATTCGCGGTGCTCCCATTGCATACCAGAAGGAGGTGCTCTCCACAGGAGAGTCGAGATGATCTCCAGGGATCGTGCCATCAGGCCACAAGGACCCAGAAGTCTCAGTCCACTCCAGATGAACCTAATTTCCCTGCACTCTCTCAACTGTCACCCCGGGGATCGACTGACCCCACGTTGGCACGTGTGAAAGCCCTGGTGGCATCTCGAGGGAAAGCCACAGATCCCTGTGTCAACGCGACAGGAAGCCTGACAGTGCTGCTACCATTCAGGAGGAGAGCAGCCGTGCATGTCTCCACTCCAGACGAGGCCTGACGACCCTGTGGACACTCCAGAGGGACCCAAGTCCCATATCAGCTCTTCCGAGTAAAGCTGAGGGTTCGACAGCAGCTACAGACGTGGACCCAGGACCCATCACCTACTGGAGAGGAATCCCGAAAGGTCCCTCGCCATTCGCTCGGAAACTGGTCTCTCCTGCGGCCACACGATAAGGTCTCTGAGGTCCCCGTCGTAACTTGAGAAGGACCTGCTGCAACTCGAGAAACACAAGTAGGTTCTCCCTTCCATGCGCGCTGAGGCCCTTTTCTGCGGCTGCATGTCGAGGGAAATCACACCTTTCCTCTTGGACCTCGAAAGGGTGCTTCACACCCTTGCTGCGACTCAAGGAGTTCCTGGACACACGCGCCTCACTCAACAGGAACCCCGAGGCTCCGCCATCATTCAAGAGGAGCCGGTTGGTCCCCTCCTCGTGCGAGGTGCGAGTTATTTGCCTTGCTTCGTCCGGAAGGGATTCAATCCGCTCCCATTGCATACCAGAAGGAGGTGCTCTCCAAAAGAGTGTCAAGATGATCTCCAGGGATCATGCCATCAGGCCACAAGTACCCATAAGTCTCAGTCCATTCCAGATGAACCTGATTTCCCTAAACTCTCTCGACTGACACCACGTCGCCACCGACTGGAGAGGAATCCCGAAAGGTCCCTCGCCATTCGCACGGAGACTGGCCTCTCCTGAGGCCACACGAGAAGGTCCCTGAGGTCCCCGTCGTAACTCAAGAAGGACCTGCTGCAACTCGAGAAACACCAGGAGGTTCTTCCTTCCATGCGCGTTGAGGCCCTTTTCTGCTGCTGCATGTCGAGGGAAACCACACCTTCCATCTTGGACGTCGAAAGGGTCCTTCACTCCCTTGCTGCGACTCAAGAATTTCCCGGACACAGGCGCCTCCACTCGACAGGAACCCTGAGGGTCCGCCATCACTCAAGAGGAGCCCCTTGGTCCCCTCCTCAGCGCGAGATGAAAGTTAGTTTGCTTGCTTCGTCCGGAAGGGATTCGCAGCGCTCCCATTGCATACCAGAAGAAGGTGCTCTCCACAGCAGAGTCGAGATGATCTCCAGGAATCGTGCCATCAGGCCACAAGTACCCAGAAGTCTCAATTCACTCTAGATGAACCTGATTTCCCTGCACGCTCTTGACTGTCACCCCGGGGACCAACTGATCCCACATTGGCACGTGCAACAGCCCTGGTGGCATCTCGAGGGAAAGCCACAGATCCCTGTGTCAACGCAACAGGAAGCCTGACAGTGTTGCTACCGCTCAGGAGGAGAGCGGGCGTGCATGTCTCCACTCGAGATGAGGCCTGACCACCCTGTGGACACACCAGTGGGACCCAAGTCCCATGTCAACACTTCGTAGCAAAGCTCAGGGTGCGACCGCAGCTCCAGACGTGGACCTAGGACCCGCCACCGCCTGGAGAGGAATCCTCAAAAGTCCCTCACCATTCGCACGGGGACTGGCCTTTCCTGAGGCCACACGAGAAGGTCCCTGAGGTCCCCGTCGTAACTCGAGAAGGACCTGCTGCAACTCGAGAAACACAAGGAGGTTCTCCCTTCCATGCTCGTTGAGGCCCTTTTCTGCTGCTGCATGTCGAGGGAAATCACACCTTCCTTCTTGGACCTCGAAAGGGTCCTCAATCCCTTGCTGTGACTCAAAAAGTTCCCAGACACACGCGCCTCCACTCGACAGGAACATCAAGGGTCCGCCATCACTCAATAGGAGCCCCTTTTTCCCCTCCTCAGCGCGAGGTGAGAGTTAGTTTGCTTGCTTCGTCCGGAAGGGATTTGCATTCCTCCCATTGCATAACAGAAGGAGGTGCTCTCCACAGGAGATTCGAGATGATCTCCAGGGATCGTGCCATCTGGCCTCAAGTACCGAGAAGTCTCAGTCCACTCCAGATGAACCTGATTTCTCTGCACTCTCTCGACTGTCATCCCGGGGATCGACTGACCCCACTTGTCCCCTCTTCAGTGCGTGGTTAGATTTAGTTTCCTTGCTTCGTACGGAAAGGATTCGCGGCGCTCCCATTGCATACCAGAAGGAGCTGCTCTCCACGGAGAGTCGAAATGATCTCCAGGGATCGTGCCAGAAGGCCACAAGGAGCCAGAAGTCTCAGTCCTCTCCAGATGAAACTGATTTCCCTGCATTCTCTCGACTGTCACCCGGGGATTGACTGACCCCATGTTGGCACGTGTGAAAGCCCTGGTGCCGTCTCGAGGGAATGCCTCAGATTCCTGTGTCAACGCGACAGGAAGCCTGACAGTGCTGCTACCGCTCAGGAGGAGAGCGGGCGTGAATGTCTCCACTCGAGACGAGGCCTGACCACCCTGTGGACACTCCAGAGGGACTCAATTCCCATGTCTGCACTTCCGAGCAAAGCTCAGGGAGCGAACGCAGATCTAGACGTGGACCTAGGAGCCGCCACCGACTGGAGAGGAATCCTGAAAAGTCCCCCGCCATTCGCACGGAGAATGGCCTCTCCTCAGGCCACACGTGAAGGTTCCTGAGGTCCCGGTCGTAACTAGAGAAGGACCTGCTGCAACTCGAGAAACACCAGGAGGTTCTGCCTTCCATGCGCGTTGAGGCACTTTTCTGAGGCTGCATGTCGAGGGAAATCACACCTTTCCTCTTGGACCTCGAAAGGGTCCTTCACTCCCTTGCTGCGACTCAAGAAGTTCCTGGACACACGCGCCTCCACTCGACAGGAACCCCGAGGGTCCGCCATCACCCAAGAGGAGACCCTTGGTCCCCTCCTCAGCGCGAGGTGAGACTTAGTTTCCTTGCTTCATCTGGAAGGGATTCGCAGCGCTCCCATTGCATACCAGAAGGAGGTGCCCTCCGCAGGAGAGTCGAGATGATCTCCAGGGATCGTGCCATCAGGCCACAAGGACCCAGACGTCTCAGTCCCCTCCAGATGAACCTCGTTTCCCTGCACTCTCTCGACTGTCACCCCGGGGATCGACTGACCCCACGTTGGCACGTGTGAAAGCCCTGGTGGCATCTCGAGGGAAAGCCACAGATCCCTGGGTCAACGCGACAGGAAGCCTGACAGTGCTGCTACCGCTCAGGAGGAGAGCTGTTCTCCCTTCCATGCGCGTTGAGGCCCTTTTCTGCTGCTGCATGTCGAGGGAAATCAAACATTCCCTCTTGGACTTCGCAAGTTTGCTTCACTCCCTTGCTCCGACTCAAGAATTTCCCGGACACACGCGCCTCCACCCGAGAGGAACCCCGAGGGTCCGCTATAACTCAAGAGGATCCCCTTTATCCCGTCCTCAGCGCGAGGTGAGAGTTAGTTTCCTTGCCTCTTCCGGAAGGCATTCGCCGCGCTCCCATTGCATACCAGAAGGAGGTGCTCTCCACAGGAGAGTCGAGATGATCTCTAGGGATCGTGCCATCAGGCCACAAGTACCCAGAAGTGTCAGTCCACTCCAGATCAACCTGATTTCCCTGCACTCTCTCGACTGACACCCCGGGGATCGACTGACGCCACTTTGGCACATGTGAAAGCCCTGGTGGCATCTCAAGGGAAAGCCACAGATCCCCGTGTCAAACCGAGAGGAAGAATGACAGTGCTGCTACCACTCAGGAGGAGAGCGGGCGTGCATGTCTCCACTCGAGACGATGCCTGAACACACTGTGGACACTTGAGAGGGACACAGTCCCATGTCAGAATTTCCCAGCAAAGCTCAGGGTGCGACCGCAGCTCCAGATGTGGACCTAGGACCCACCACCGACTTGAGAGGAATCCCGAAAGGTCCCTCGCCATTCGCACGGAGACTGGCCTTTCCTGAGGCCACACAAGAAGGTCCCTGAGGTCTCCGTCGTAACTCAAGAAGGACCAGCTGCAACTCGAGAAACACCAGGAGGTTCTCCATTCCATGCGCGTTGAGGCCCTTTTCTGCTGCTGCATGTCGAGGGAAATCACACCTTCCCTCTTGGACCTCGAAAGGGTCCTTCACTCCCTTGCTGCGACTCAAGAAGTTCCCGGACACACGCGCCTCCACTCGACAGGAACCCCGAGGGTCCGCCATAACTCAAGAGGAACCCCTTTATCCCCTCCTCAGCGCGAGGTGAGAGTTAGTTTACTTCCTTCGTCCGGAGGGATTCGCGGTGCTCCCATTGCATACTAGAAGGAGGTGCTCACCACAGGAGAGTCGAGAAGATCTCCAGGGATCGTGCCATAAGGCCACAATTACCCAGAAGTCTCAATCCACTCGAGATGAACTTGATTTCCCTGCACTCTCTCGACTGTCACCCCGGGGATCGACTGACCCCACGTTGGCACGTGTGAAAGCCGTGGTGGCATCTCGAGGGAAAGCCACAGATCCCTGTGTCAACGCAACAAGAAGCCTGACAGTGCTGCTACCCCTCAGGAGGAGACGGACGTGAATGTCTCCACTCGAGACGAGGCCTGACCACACTATGGACACTCCAGAGGGACCAAATCCCACGTCAGAATTTCCGAGCAAAGCTGAGCGTGGGAACGCAGCTCCAGACCGGGAACTAGGACCCGCCACTGACTGTAGAGGAATCCCAAAATGTCCCTTGCCATTCACACGGAGACTGGCCTCTCCTGTGGCCACACGAGAAGGTCCCTGAGTTCCCCGTCGTAACTCGAGAACGACCTGCTGTAACTCGAGAAACACCAGGAGGTTCTCCCTTCCATGCACGTTGAGGCCCTTTTCTGCTGCTGCATGTCGAGGGAAATCACACCTTCCCTCTTGGACGTCGAAAAAGTCCTTCACTCCCTTGCTGCGACTCAAGAAGTCCCAGGACACACGCGACTCCACTCGACAGGAACCCCGAGGGTCTGCCATCACTCAAGAGGAGCCCCTTTGTCCCCTCGTCAGCGCAAGGTGAGAGTTAGTTTCCTTGCTTCGTCCGGAAGGGATTCGCGGCGATCCCATTGCATACCAGAAGGAGGTGCTCTCCACAGGAGAGTCGAGATGATCTCCAGGGATCGTGCCATCAGGCCACAAGTATCCAGAAATGTCAGTCCACTCCAGATGAACCTGATTTCCCTGCACTCTCTCGACTGTCACCCCGGGGATCGACTGACCCCACGTTGGCACGTGTGAAAGCCCTGGTGGCATCTTGAAGGAAAGCCACAGATGCGTGTGTCATGCAACAGGAAGCCTGACAGTGCTGCTACCACTCAGGAGGAGACAGGTGTGCATGTCTCCAGTCAAAACGAGGCCTTACCACACTGTGGACAGTCCAGAGGGACCCAAGTCCCATGTCAGCACTTCCGAAGAAAGCTCAGGTTGCAACCGCAGGTCCAGACGTGGACCTTGGACCCGCCACCAACTGGAGAGGAATCCCGAAAGGTCCCTCGCCATTCGCAGGGTGACTGGCCTCTCCTGAGGCCACACGAGAAGGTCCCTGAAGTCCCTGTCGTAACTAGAGAAAGACCTGCTGCAAGTTTTCGCCATTCGCACGGAGACTGGCCTCTCCTCAGGCCACAGGAGAAGGTCCCTGAGTTCCCCGTCGTAACTCGAGAAGGATCTGCTGCAACTCGAGGAACACCATGAGGTTTTCCCTTCCATGCACGTTGAGGCCCTTTTCTGTTGCTGCATGTCAAGGGAAATCACACTTTCCCTCTTGGATCTCGAAAGGGTCCTTCACTCCCTTGCTGCGACTCAAGAAGTTCCCGGACACACGCGCCTCCACTCGACAGGAACCCCAAGTGTCCGCCGTCACTCAAGAGGAGCCCCTTGGTTTCCTCCTCAACGTGAGGTGAAAGTTATTTTCCTTGCTTCGTCCGGAAGGGATTTGCGGCGCTCCCATTGCACACCAGAAGTTGGTGCTCTCCACAGGAGAGTCGAGATGATCTCCAGGGATCAGGCCATTAGGCCACAAGGACCCAGAAGTCTGAGTCCACTCCAGATTAACCCGATTTCCCTGCACTCTCTCGACTTTCACCCCGGGGATCGACTGACCCCACGTTGCCACGTGTGAAAGCCCTGGTGGCATCTCGAGGTAAAGCCACAGATTCCTGTGTCAAGGCAACAGGAAGCCTGACAGTGCTGCTACCGCTCAGGAGGAGAGCGTGTGTGCATGTCTCCACTCGAGACAAGGCGTGACCACCCTGTGGACACTCCAGAGGGACCCAAGTCGCATGTNACTGACCCCACGTTGGCACGTGTGAAAGCCCTGGGGGCATCTCGAGGGAAAGCCACAGATCCCTGTGTCAAGGCAACAGGAAGCCTGACAGTGCTGCTACCGCTCAGGAGGAGAGCGTGTGTGCATGTCTCCACTCGAGACAAGGCGTGACCACCCTGTGGACACTCCAGAGGGACCCAAGTCGCATGTCAGCAATGCCGAGACAAGCTCATGGTGCGACCACAGCTCAGACGTGGACCTAGGACCTGCCAACTACTGGACAGGAATCCCGAAAAGTCCCTCGCCATTCACATGGAGACTGGCCTCTCCTGAGGCCACATGAGAAGGTACCTGAGGTCCTTGTTGTAACCAGAAAAGGACCTGCTGCAACTCCAGAAACATCAGGAGGTTCTCCCTTCCACACATGTTGAGGCCCTTTTCTGGTACTGCATGTAGGGGGAAATCACACCTTCGCTCTTAGAACTCGAAAGGGTCCTTCACTACCTTACTGCGATTCAAGAAGTTCCCGGACACACGCGCCTCCACTTGACAGGAACCCCGAGGTTCCGCCATCACTCAAGATGAGCCCCTTGGTCCCCTCCTCAGCGCGAGGTGAGAGTTAGATTCCTTGCTTCGTCCGGAAGGGATTCGCGGTGCTCCCATTGCATACCAGAAGGAGGTGCCTTCACAGGAGAGTCGAGATGATCTCCAGGGATCGTGACATCAGGCCAGGAGTACCCAGAAATCTCAGTCCACTCCAGATGAACCCGATTTCCCTGCACTCTCTCGACTGTCACCCCGGGGATCGACTGACCCCACGTGGGCACGTGTGAAAGCCCTGGTGGCATCTCGAGGAAAAGCCACAGATCCCTGTGTCAAGGCATCAGGAAGCCTGAGAGTGCTGCTACTGCTCAGGAGGAGAGCGGGCGTGCATTTCTCCACTCGAGACGAGGCCTGACCACCCTGTGGAGACTCCAGAGGGACCCAAGTCCCATGTCAGCACTGCCGAGCAATGCGCAGGGTTAGACGGCAGCTCCAGACGTGGACCTGGGACCAGCCACTGACTGGAGAGGAATCCCGAAATGTCCCTCGACTTTCACACGGAGAATGGCCTCTCCTTAGGCCACACGAGAAGGTCCATGAGGTCCCCGTCGTACCTGGGAAGGACCTGCTGCAACTCGAGAAACACCAGGAGGTTCTCCCTTCCATGCGCGTTGAGGCCCTTTTCTGCTACTGCATGTCGAGGGAAATCACACCTTCCCTCTTGGACCTCGAAAAGGTCCTTTGCTCCCTTGCTGCGACTCCAGAACTTCCCCGACACACGCGCCTCCACTCGACAGCAACCCCGAGGGTCCGCCATCACTCAAGAGGAGCCCCTTGGTCCACTCCTCAGCTCGAGGTGCGAGTTAGTTTCCTTACTTCATCTTCAAGGGATTCGCGGTGCTCCCATTGCATACCAGAAGGAGGTGCTCTTCACAGGAGAGTCGAGATGATCTCCAGGGATCGTGACATCAGGCCAGGAGTACCCAGAAATCTCAGTCCACTCCAGATGAACCCGATTTCCCTGCACTCTCTGGACTGTCACGCCGGGGATCGACTGACCCCATGTTGGCACGTGTGAAAACCCTAGTGGCATCTCGAGGAAAAGCCACAGATCCCTTTGTCAATGCATCAGGAAGTCTGACAGTGCTGCTACCGGGCAGGAGAGAGCGGGCGTGCATGTCTCCACTCGAGATGAGGCCTGACCACACTGTGGACACCTCAGAGGGACCCAAGTCCCATGTCAGCACGGCCGAGCAAAGCTCAGGTTGCGACCGCAGCTCCAGACGTGGACCTAGGACGCGCCACCGACTGCAGAGGAATCCCGAAAGGTCCCTCGACTTTCGCACGGAGACTGTCCTCTCCAGAGGCCACACGAGAAGGTCCATGAGGTCCCCGTCGTAACTGGAGAAGGACCTGCTGCAACTCGAGAAAGACCAGGAGGTTCTCCCTTCCATGTGCGTTGAGGCCCTTTTGTGCTACTGCATGTCGAGGGAAATCACACGTTCCATCTCGGACCTCGAAAAGGTCCTTCGCTCCCTTGCTGCGACTCAAGAACTTCCTGGACACACGCGCATCCACTCGACAGGAACCCGGAGGGTCCGCCATCACTCAAGAGGAGCCCCTTGGTCCACTCCTCAGCGCGAGGTGCGAGTTAGTTTCCTTACTTCATCTTCAAGGGATTCGCGGCGCTCCCACTGCATACCAGAAAGAGGTGCTCTTCACAGGAGAGTCGAGATGATCTTCAGGGATCGTGACATCAGGCCAGGAGTACCCAGAAATCTCAGTCCACTCCAGGTGAACCCGATTTCCCTGCACTCTCTCGACTGTTACCCCGGGGATCGACTGACCCCACATTTGCAAGTGTGAAAGCTCTGGTGGCATCTCGAGGGAAAGCCACAGATCCCTGTGTCAACGAGACAGGAAGCCTGACAGTGCTGCTACCGCTCAGGAGGAGAGCAGGCGTGCATGTCTCCACTGGAGACGAGGCCTGATCACCCTGTGGACACTCCAGAGGGACCCAAGCCCCATGTCAGCACTTCCGAGCAAAGCTCAGGGTGCGACTGCAGCTCCAGACGTGGACCTAGGACCTGCCACTGACTGGAGAGGAATCCCGAAAGGTCCCTCGCCATTCGCACGGAGACTGGCCTCTCCTGAGGCCACACGAGAAGGTCCCTGAGGTCCCAGTTGGTTCCTGTTGAGTGGAGGCACGTATGTCAGGGAACTTACTGAGTCGCAGCAAGGGAGTGAAGGACCCGTTCGTGGTCCAAGAGGGAAGGTGTGATTTCCCTCGAAATGCAGCAGCAGAGAAGGGCCTCAACGCGCATTGAGGGGAGAATCTCCTGGTGTTTCACGAGTTGCAGCAGGTCCTTCTCGAGTTATGACGGGGACATCAGGGACTTTCTCCTGTGGCCTCAGGAGAGGCCCGTCTCTGCACGAATGGCGAGGGACCTTTCGGGATTCCTCTCCAGTCGGTGGCGGGTCCTAGGTTCACGTCTCGAGCTGCGGTCGCACGCTGAGCTTTGCTCGGAAGTGCTGACATGGGACTTGGGTCCCTCTGGAGTGTCCACAGGGTGGTCAGGGCTCGTCTCGAGTGGAGACATGCACGCCCACTCTGCTCCTGAGCGGTAGCGGTACTGTTAGGCTTCCTGTCAGGTTGACACAGGGATCTGTGGCTTTCCCTTGAGATGACACCAGGGCTTTCACACGTGCCAACGTGGTGTGAGTCTATCCCCTGTCTCTTATACACATCTCTGCATGTCCAGGAAAATCACACCTTCCCTCTTGGACCTCGAAAGGGTCCTTCACTCCCTTGCTGCGACTCAAGAAGTTCCCGGACACACGCGCCTCCACTCGACAGGAACCCCGAGGGTGCGCCATCACTCAAGAGGAGCCCCTTGGTCCCCTCCTCAGCGCGAGGTGAGAGTTAGTTTCCTTGCTTCGTCCGGAAGGGATTCGCGGCGCTCCCATTGCATACCAGAAGGAGGTGCTCTCCACAGGAGAGTCGAGATGATCTCCAGGGATCGTGCCATCAGGCCACAAGTACCCAGAAGTCTCAGTCCACTCCAGATGAACCTGATTTCCCTGCACTCTCTCGACTGTCACCCCGGGGATCGACTGACCCCACGTTGGCACGTGTGAAAGCCCTGGGGGCATCTCGAGGGAAAGCCACAGATCCCTGTGTCAACGCAACAGGAAGCCTGACAGTGCTGCTACCGCTCGGGAGGAGAGCGGGCGTGCATGTCTCCACTCGAGACGAGGCCTGACCACCCTGTGGACACTCCAGAGGGAACCAAGTCCCATGTCAGTACTTTCGAGCAAAGCTCAGGTGCGACTGCAGTTCCATAATTGGACCTAGGACCCGCCACCTACTGGAGAGGAATCCCGAAAGGTCCCTCGCCATTCGCACGGAGAATGGCCTCTCCTGAGGACACACGAGAAGGTCCCTGAGGTCCCCATCGTAACTCGAGAAGGACCTGCTGCAACTCGAGAAACACCAGGAGGTTTTCACTTCCATGCGCGTTGAGGCCCTTTTCTGCTGCTGCATGTCGAGGGATTTCACACCTTCACTCTTGGACCTTGAAAGTGTCCTTCACTCCCTTGCTGCGACTCAAGAAATTCGGGGACACACGCGCCTCCAGTCGACAGGAAGCCCGAGGGTGCGCAATCACTCAAGAGGAGCCCCTTGGTCCCCTCCTCAGTGCGAGGTGAGATTTAGATCCTTGCCTCGTGCGGAAGGGATTCGAGGTGCTCCCATTGCAACCAGAAGGAGGTGCTCTCCACAGGAGAGTCGAGATGATCTCCAGGGATCGTGCCATCAGGCCACAAGTCCCCAGAAGTCTCAGTCCACACCAGATGAACCTGATTTCCCTGCACTCTCTCGACTGTCATCCCGGGGATCCACCGACCCCACGTTGGTAGGTGTGAAAGCCCTGGTGGCCTCTCGAGGGAAAGCAACAGATCCCTGTGTCAACGCAACAGAAAACCTGACAGTGCTGCTACCGCTCAGGAGGAGAGCGGGCGTGCATGTCTCCACTCGAGACAAGGCCTGACCACCCTGAGGACACTCCAGAGGGAACCAATTCGCATGTCAGCACTTCCGAGCAATGCTCAGGGTGCAACGGCAGCTCCAGACGTGGACCTAGGACCCGCCACCGACTGGAGAGGAACCCTGAAAGGTCCCTCGCCATTCGCATGGAGACTGGCCTCTCCTGAGGCCACACGAGAAGGTCCCTGAGGTCCCCGTCATAACTCGAGAAGGATCAGCTGCAACTTGAGAAACACCAGGAGGTTCTCACTTCCATGCGCGTTGAGGCCCTTTTCTGCTGCTGCATGTCGAGGGAACTCACACCTTCCCTTTGGACCTCGAAAGGGTGCTTCACTCCCTTGCTGCAACTCAAGAAGTTCCCAGACACACGCGCCTCCACTCGATAGGAACCCCGAGGGTCCGCCATCACTCAAGAGGAGCCCCTTGGTCCCCTCCTCAACGCGAGGTGGGAGTTAGTTTCTTGCTTCTTCGGGAAGGGATTTGCGGCACTACCATTGCATACCAGAAGGAGGTGCTCTCCACAGGAGAGTCGAAAGACCTCCAGGTTTCAGATAATCAGGCCAAAAGTACCCAGAAGTCTCAGTCCCCTCCAGATGAACCTGATTTCCCTGCAAGCTCTCGACTGTCTCCCCGCGGATCGATTGACCCCACGTTGGCAGATGTGAAAGCCCTGGTGGCATCTCGAGGGAAAGCCTTTTCCATGCACTGCCTCGACTGTCATCGCGAGGATCCACTCACCCCATGGTGGCACGTGTGACAGCCCTGGTTGCACCTCGAGGGAAGTCCACAGATCCATGTTTCAACACGACAGGAAGCCTGACAGTGCTGCTACACCTCAGGAGGAGAGCGGGCGTGCATGTCTTCACTCGAGCCGAGGCCTCGCTCCCATGTGGACACTCAGGAGGGACTCACGTCCCATATCAGCACTTTCGAGGAAACATCAGGGTCCAGCCGCAGCTACGGATGAGGACGTAGTACCCGCCACTGCCTGGAGAGGAATCCCAAGAGGACCCTCGCCTTTGGCACGGAGACTGGCCTCCCTGACGCCACACGGGCGGGTGCCTGAGGTCCCAGTTGTAACCCGAGAAGGACCTGCTGCAACTCGAGAAACACCCGGAAGTTCACACTTCCAGGTGCATTGAGGCGCTTTTCCTGTGCCAAATGTCAAGGGAAAACACACCTTCCCTCTTGGACCTCGAAAAGGTCCTTCACTCCCTTGGTGAAACTCAAAAAGTTCCCCAACACACGCGGCTCCACTCGAGAGGAAACCCCAGGGTCCCGCATCAACTCAATAGGAGCCCCATTGTCCCCTCCTCAACTCGAGATGAGGGTTCCTTTCCCTGCTTTGGCGAAAACGGATTCCCTGTGTTCCCGTCGCATCTCAGGAGGAGGAGCTCTCCACAGGAGAGTCGAGAGGAACTCCAGGGATCGTGCCATCAAGCCACAAGTACCCAGAAGTCTCAGTCCACTCCAGATGATCCTGATTTCCCTGCACTGCCTCGACTGTCACCCAGAGGATCAACTCACCCCATGGTGGCACGTGTGACAGTCCTGGTGGCACCTCGAGGGAAAGCCACAGATCCCTGTGTTAATGCGACAGGAAGGCTGACTGCTCCTACATCTCAGGAGGAGAGCAGGCATGAACGTCTCCACTTGAGATGACGCCAGACTCCCCTGTGGACACTCTGGAGGCCCCCAAGGCCCATGCCAGCACCTTGAGGAAACCTCAGTTACTGCCTGCAGGTCCAGACGAGGAGTTGGGACCCGCCACCAACTGGAGAGGAATCCCGAGAGTTCCCTCGCCATTCACATGGAGACTGGCCTCTCCTGAGGTCACACGAGCGGGTCCCTGAGGTCCCCGTCGTAACTCGAGAAGGACCTGCTGCAACTCGAAAAACACCAGGAAGTTCTCCCTTCCAGGCGCGTTGAGGCCCTTTTCCACTGCCGCATGTCAAGGGAAATCTGTTTTCCTCTTGGACCTCAAAAAGTTCCTTCACTCCCTTGCTGCGACTCAAGAAGTTCTTCGACACTCGCGGCTCCACTCGAGAGGAACCCCGAGGGTCCCGCCACAACTCAAGAGGAGCCCCATTGTCCCCTCCAGCTCGAGATGAGAGTTCCTTTCCCTGATTCGTCTGGAAGGGATTCCCGGCATTCCCGTCGCATCTCAGGAGGAGATGCTCTCCACAGGAGACTGGAGAGGAACTCCAGGGATCGTGCCATCATTCCACAAGTACCCAGAAGTCTAAATGCACTCCAGATGAACCTGATTTCCCTGCAGTGCCTCGACTGTCACCGCGAGGATCCACTCACCCCATGGTGGCAGGTGTGACAGCCCTGGTTGCACCTCGAGGGAAGGCCACAGATCCCTGTGTCAACGCGACAGGAAGCCTGACAGTGCTGCTACAGCACAGGAGGAGAGCGGGCGTGCCTGTGTCCACTCGAGACGAGGCCTCACTCCCATGTGGACAATCCGGAGGGACCCATGTCCCATGTAAGCACTTTCGAGGAACCTCAGTGTCCAGCCGCAGCTCCAGACGAGGACTTAGGACCCGCCACTTCCTGGAGAGGAATCCCAAGAGGTCCCTCGCCATTGTCACGGAGACTGGCTTCCCTGAGGCCACACGAGCGGGTCCCCGAGGTCTCCGTTGTAACACGAGAAGGTCTTGCTGCAACTCGAGAAACACCAGGAGGTTAATCTTTCCAGGCGCATGGAGGCGCTTTTCCTGTGGTGCATGTCAAGGAAAACACACCTTCCCTCTTGGACCTCAAAATTTTCCTTCACTCCCTCAATGCGACTCAAAAAGTTTCCCAACACGCACGCCTCCACTCGACAGGAACCCCGATGGTCCCGCCACAACTCAAAAGGAGTCCCGTTGTCCCCTCCTCAGCTCGAGATGAGGGTTCCTTTCCCTGCTTCGGCGAAAACGGATTCCTGGCGTTACCGTCGCATCTCAGGAGGGGGTGCTCTCCACAGGAGAGTCGAGAGGAACTCCAGGGATCGTGCCATCAGGCCACAAGTACCCAGAAGTCTCAATCCACTCCAGATGAACCTGATTTCCCTGCACTGCCTCAACTGTCACCCCGAGGATCAACTCACCCCATGGTGGCATGTTTGACAGCCCTGGTGGCACCTCGAGGGAAAGCCACAGATCCCTGTGTTAACGCGACAGGAAGCCTGACTGCTGCTACAGCTCAGGAGGAGAGTGGGTGTGCATGTCTCCACTCGAGACGACACCAGACTCCCCTGTGGACACTCCGGAGGCACCCAAGGCCCATGCCAGCACCTTCGAGGAAACCTCAGGTTCCGCCCACAGGTCCAGACGAGGAGTTGGGATCTGCCACCAACTGGAGAGGAATCCCGAGAGTTCCCTCGCCATTCACATGGAGACTGGTCTCTCCTGAGCTCACGCGAGCGGGTCCCTGAGGTCCCCGTCGTAACTCGAGAAGGACCTGCTGCAACTCGAGAAACACCAGGAGGTTCTCCCTTCCATGCGCGTTGAGGCCCTTTTCTGCTGCTGCATGTCGAGGGAAATCACACCTTCCCTCTTGGACCTCGAAAGGGTCCTTCACTCCCTTGCTGCGACTCAAGAAGTTCTTCGACACACGCGCCTCCACTCGAGAGGAACCCCGAGGGTCCCGCCACAACTCAAGAGGAGCCCCATTGTCCTCTCCTCAGCTCGAGATGAGGGTTCCTTTCCCTGCTTCGTCTGGAAGGAATTCCCGGCAATCCCGTCGCATCTCAGGAGGAGGTGCTCTCCACAGAGAGTCGAGAGGAACTCCAGGGATCGTGACATCAGGCCACAAGTACCCAGAAGTCTCAATCCACTCCAGATGAACCTGATTTCCCTGCACTGTCACGACTGTCACACCGAGGATTGACTCACCCCATGGTGGCACGTGTGACCTTTCTGGTGGCACCTCGAGGCAAAGCCACAGATCCCTATGTCAACGAGACAGGAAGCCTGACATTACTGCTACAGCTCAGGAGGAGAGCGGGCGTGCATATCTTCACTCGAGACGAGGCCTCACTCCCCTGTTGACACTCCGGAGGGACCCAAGTCCCATGTTAGCACATTCGAGGAAAGCTTAGGGTCCGGCCGCAGCTCCAGACGAATACTTAGGACCCGCCACCGACTGGAGAGGAATCCTGAGATGTCCCTCGCCATTCGCATGGATACTGCCCTCTCCTGAGGCGACACGAGCGGGTCCCTGAGTGTGGGAAGCCAGCATGAGGAATCCCAACCGTGTCACTGTCACGTGGCAAACTCAGATGGCAGGGAAGTCTGAGTCATCAGATTTCTCCCTGGTTATTCCTGCGCATGTGCCCCAACAAGAAAAATTTGTTCTGTATTTGTCTGTTTCTCCACTGTTTTCTGCCCATTTCTCAGATAGAGTTAATTCACTGTCTTAGCTCCCTGCATTTGAAAGGAGTGCTGCAGCCCATCCCCCCTTTGATAATGCTCTAGCCTGCCATAAAGGTTCCCCTGACCTTTAACAAGCCTGTGATTTGCTCGCAACCCCCAGCTGTGAGGGACAAAAGAGCCTTGAAGTGTCTTAAGTTACAAACATCTCCTAAGAGCCAAAGCCTTAATAGATTTATTTCACTGTTGCTTCAATGACTGTTGCCAGACCTCCTTATCTGCACCTGGAAGTTCCTGCTATACAAACTAATATTTCGGGATAGAAATGTAGTAGTTTTTTTTTGATGTTAGCAACACTAAGCCTTTGAGTTAATTGTTTCTTTTATAAATCATTTGTACTCCTGTTTGCTGTGTCCTTGCATTATGAAAATCCAATCTTGTTTAGTGCCTCCCGAGAATGGCGCCAGACCTTGGGAAACCTAACACTTATCAGAAAAGAGCTGTAAATTGTCGAATTGACCTTTTGGCTGGAAGTTGATGTAAATCACCTAAGACTTGTGTACACAATTAGGTATGCAGAGAATAAGCCTGCTCTCAATAAGAGTCAGGGCTGCTGTCATTGCCAAAATTTGTGAAACTCATTGATGTTCATGGTATAAAAAGGGGATGTGAAAAATAAGGTTTGGAGTCAGTTTCTCTCGGAAGCAATTTCTCAGAGCGGTGTTCATTTCTCGGACCAGATTTTCTCAGATTGGTTCTGCAGGCCGGTCTCTCCGATGACTCGCTCTCCTAGACTCATTCTTTAGGGACATCTGGCTCCCACACCCCTCTCTCTCTACCACTCTGTCCTCTTGTACTTTACCTCCAGGCTGAATTCCCAGCTGGAGCCGGAGGCTCACCACGTCTACTTACTTGCCCTGGCTATAAGTACTGCGAGAAAAGTGGACCCACGGTGGGGCCCCTTTAGAGATTCAACCGGATACCAGTGGCCTACGTAGATGATTCAAACCTCTTGTCTTGAGGTTTTATTGGCTTTTCCGGTAAACCAAGTTATTCAGCCTCCTATTTTCATTAATTTCCTACTGGTCTATCCTGACCAGAGCTATCCTGTCCTATCCTGTCCTATTCTTTCCTATCCGCCTACTCTGTCCCAACTTGAGTATCCGTGGATCCACCGGGGCTGGACCGCGGCACCTGAGCTCCCCGTCGTAACTCAAGAAGGACCTCCCGCAACTCGAGAAACACCAGGAGGTTCCCCTTCCAGGCGCATTGAGGCCATTTTCCACTGCTGCATGTCGAGGGAAATCACACCTTCCCTCTTGGACCTCGAAAGGGTCCTTCACTCCCTTGCTGCGACTCAAGAAGTTCCCCGACACAGACGCCTCGACTCGATAGGAACCCTGAGCGTCCCGCCACAACTTAAGAGGAGCCCCGTTGTCCCCTCTCTGCTCGAGATGAGGGTTCCTTTCCCTGCTTCATCGGGAAGGGATTCCCTGCATTCTTGTCGCATCTGAGGAGGAGGTGCTCTCCACAGGAGATTCGCAAGAAACTCCAGGGATCGTGTCATCAGGCCACAGGTACCCAGAGTCTCAATCTACTCCAGATGAACCTGATTTCCATGCACTGCTTTGACTGTCACCCCGAGGATCGACTCACCCCATGGTGGCACTTGTGACAGCCCTGGTGGCCTCTCAAGGCAAAGCCACAGATCCCTGTGTCAACGTGACAGGAAGCCTGACAGTGCTGCTACAGCTCAGGAGGAGAGCAGGTGTGCATGTCTCCACTCGAGATGATGCCAGACTCCCCTGTGGACACTCCAGAGGCACCGAAGACCCATGCCAGCACTTTTGAAGAAACCTCAGGTTCCGCCGGCAGGTCCAGACGAGGAGTTGGGACCCTCCACCAACTGGAGAGGAATCCCGAGAGTTCCCTCACCATTCACATGGAGACTGGCCTCTCCTGAGGTCACACGAGTGGGTCCCTGAGGTCCCCATCGTAACTTGAGAAGGACCTGCCGCAATTCGAGAAACACCAGGATGTTCTCCCTTACAGGTGCGTTGAGGCCATTTTCCGCTGCCGCATGTTGAGGGAAATCACACCTTCCCTCTTGGACCTTGAAAGCGTCCTTCACTCCCTTGCTGCGACTCAAGAAGTTCTTCGACACACGCACCTCCACTCGAGAAGAACCCCAATGGTCCCGCCACAACTCAAGAGGAGCCCCATTGTCCCCTCCTCAGCTCGAGATGAGGGTTCCTTTCCCTGCTTCTTCTGGAAGGGATTCCCGGCATTCCCTTCGCATCTCAGCAGTAGATGCTCTGCACAGGAGATTGGAGAGGAACTCCAGGGATCATGCCATCAGGCCACAAGTACCCAGAAGTCTCAATCCACTCCAGATGAACCTGATTTCCCTGCACTGCCTCGACTGTCACCCTGAGGATTGACTCACTCCATGGTGGCACGTGTGACGCCCTGGTGGCACCTCGAGGGAAAGCCACAGATCCCTGTGTCCACGCAACAGGAAGCTTGATAGTGCTGCTACAGCTCAGGAGGAGAGCGGGCGTGCATGTCTCCACTGGAGACGAGGCCTGACTCCCCTGAGGGCACTCCAGAGGGACCCAAGTCCCATGTCAGCACATTCGAGGAAACCTTAGGTTCCGGCCGCAGCTCTAGACGAGAACTTAGGACCCGCCACCGACTGAAAAGGAATCCCAAGAGTTCCCTCCCCATTCGCATGTATACTGCCCTCTCCTGAAACCACACAAGCGGGTCCCTGAGTATGGGAAGCCAGCGTGAGGAATCCCACCTTCGAGGGAAAGCCACAGATCCCTGTGTCCACGCAACAGGAAGCTTGATAGTGCTGCTACAGCTCAGGAGGAGAGCGGGCGTGCATGTCTCCACTGGAGACGAGGCCTGACTCCCCTGAGGGCACTCCAGAGGGACCCAAGTCCCATGTCAGCACATTCGAGGAAACCTTAGGTTCCGGCCGCAGCTCTAGACGAGAACTTAGGACCCGCCACCGACTGAAAAGGAATCCCAAGAGTTCCCTCCCCATTCGCATGTATACTGCCCTCTCCTGAAACCACACAAGCGGGTCCCTGAGTATGGGAAGCCAGCGTGAGGAATCCCACCCGTGACAGAGTTACGAGGCACACTCAGATGGCAGAGCAATCTGAGTCATCGGATTTCTCCCTGGTTTTTCCTAAGCATATGCCCCAATAATAAAAATTTGTTCTGTATTTGTCTGTTTCTCCACTGTTTTCTGCCAGTTTCTTGGATAGAGTTAATTCACTGTCTTAGCTCCCTGCATTTGAAAGGAGTTTTGCAGCCCAACCCCCTTTGATAATACTCTAGCCTGCCTAAACATGTTCCCCTAATCTTTTACAAGCCTGTGAATTGCTTGCAACTCCCAGCTGTGAGGGGCAAAAGAGCCTTGAAGTGTCTTAAGTTACAAACTTCTCCTAAGAGCCAAAGCCTTAATAGAGTTATTTCGCTGTTGCTTCAATGACTGTTGCCCGACCTCCTTATCTGCACCTGGAAGTTTCTGCTATACAAACTATATTTGGGGATAGAAATGTAGCAGGCTTTTTTTGATGTTAGCAACACTAGGCCTTTGAGTTAATTGTTTCTTTTATAAATCATTTGTACTCCTGTTTGCTGTGTCCTTGCATTTATGAAAATCCAATCTTGTTTGGCGCCTCCCGAGAATGGCGCCAGACCTTGGAAAAACTAACACCTATCAGAAAAGAGCTGTAAATTGTCGAATTGGCCTTTTGGCTGGAAGATGATGTAAATTACCTAAGACTTGTGTATACAATTAGGTATGCAGAGACTAAGCCTGCTCTCGATAAGAGTCAGGGCTGCTGTCATTGCCAAAATTTTTGAAACTCACTGATGTTCATGGTATAAAAAGGGGATGTGAAAAAATAAAGTTTTGAGTCAGTTTCTCTCGGGAACACTTTCTCACAGCGGTTTTTATTCCTCGGACCAGAATTTCTCAGACCGGTTCTGCAGGCCAGTCTCTCCGACGACTCGCTCTCCTAGACTCATTCTTTAGGGACATCTGGCTCCCACACCTCTCTCTCTCTATCTCTCTGTCCTCTTGTACTTTCCCTCCAGGCTGAATTCCCATCTGGAGCGGGAGGCTCACCACGTCTACTTACTTGCCCTGGCTATAAGTTCTGCGAGAAAAGTGGACCCACGGTGGGGCCCCTTTATAGTTTCAAGCAGATGCCGATGGCCTACGTAGATGGTGCAAACTCGTTATCTTGAGGTTTTATTGGCTTTCCCCGTAAACCAAGTTATTCAGCCTCCTATTTTCATTAATTTCCTACTGTTCTATGTCCTTTCCTTTCCTATCCGCCTGCTCCGTCCCACCTTTGAGCATCCCTGGATCCACCGGGACTGGACCCCGGTGAGTGCTTCCCAGAATAGGCTGTTCAAAGGTAAGTCTTTCATTGTGTTCAGGATGGACGGGATCCCACTCAGTGTGCCGCGGACCCACCTGCAGTTAGGCAGGGAAAGAGGGGTGGGAAGTGAGTTGGAAGAAACTCGGGTTGTGAGAGATTGCAAGAAATTTATTTTCTATAAGGTCGAAACAAACCTTTTTCCAGGTTGCAACAAACCTTTTTCTTAAAAGTTGAAATAAACTTTTTCTAGGGTCGAGACACACCCACTATCTGGGGCTGCAAAGAGCCCATTTCCTTACGGTTGAAATGAAACCTCTTTTACAAAACTTAAATCTTTCTCTATATAAATCTCTGACATGGATAACAGTGAGTCACATGAAAGAGAGCTTTTACTAGAATAGTCTTGCAATTGCTGAATAAAAGAGAAGTTTAAGTTGAAATAAAAAAGGCTAGTGTTACAAGACAATGTCCTTGGTTTCCATAAATAAGTACTCTTAATTGAAATACTTGGGTGAAAACATCTAAAAACTTACTATGCTTTTGCTCTGTTAAGTATGATTAAAAATGTTCTGGACCCCTGTCATGAGGCTGTTGGACTATGGGAGAGGCTATGGCGGTGGATGGTAGTGAGTCTCCACCTTCTACGCAGATCATATTTTCTGCTACTGGCAAACAAAAGAGGGAGACTGTATGTTTCCTCCCGAGGAAGGAGGGTGCTTGCAGGACTCAGCGGCCAAGCGCCCTGGCGGGCCTCCTCCCCCTCTACACAAACCAAACCTTTAAAAATTTGCCTTATTTAAGGCGACCACTGCAACCTCCGTTTGCACCTCCCCAGGGCTTAAGAGCTCCCACTTTGCCTCAAAACCTCCCAGAACATTGTTTAAGGTTAAATAAGATAGGGAAAATATTGTTGAGCAAAAGATCATTTAAAACAGAGCCTGCTCCTTGCAAAAAATCCCCTCAGGATGGCTTCACCCAAACAGAAAAAGAGAAAAAGACAGAAAAAGAACATAAAAAGAGAAAAACAAACAAAAATAATCGTAATAAGTAGGATTTTACAAATAAAAATGTTTCTCTTGTGGCCAAATAGAACAACTTTCTTGGCAATGTCCTGCTAAACAGACAAAAAGCCGCACCAATTAACCCCAGGAGCGGCAGCAGCAGCAGCAGTGGCGGAAACGAGACTTGGCAACAAAATTAACCCCTGATGTGCCAGTTACTCCGATTCCAACTGGAATGGCTAGCCCCGTGCCTGACGGCATTCTAAGTCTTGTGCTAGGGGTAGCTTGCTTTCTTTTCATAAATTTCAGTGGTATGTGATTTAGTAGATTGTGATTACTGGACAGATTAAAGTTTTGATCCTGCCGCCTGCTAAAACTGTGCTAATTAATAAAGATCAAGAAATTACACAGTACAAAAAAAAAATAGAGGGGAGTATACCTGATTATATTTATAGATCTATACTTAATTAATTCGTATATAAATCAATGTGTATACTATATATATGCATATTGAATATATGCTGTATAATTATAATATACATAGTGTGTATGTTGCAGTGGTATAATATGTGTGTGACTGATATTAACTGGTATAGATTGGTGTGCTGTGATGGCATATGTTATATATACTCTATAATTATATTGTGTGTGTGATGTGTGTTATTACAGTGCATTAGTTTGTGTTGGTTGTTATTGGTTGTGCACGTGTTGTATTGCTGCAATATATATATTGGTTCATATATTAATTATAAAGATTAATTCAAATATAATGTTTAATAAAGAGCCATCAAAAATTGTAATTCCATATAACAGAGAACAACTTGATGCTCTTCTAATGTTTAATGATTGGAAGATTGCTACAGGAAATTATTGTGGTCAAATCTTCATTATTACCCTCACATGCTTTGTTAATTCAAAAATTAAGACAGGAGAATTTTAAATATAGTTCACCCCATCAGATTTCACAACATGCTCTTTTCATCATAAATAAATTCTGATTCATCCAGAAACACTGCAATGCTTTGCCATTGGTGCCCAGAGTAATTCGATTGTAAAACCATTAATTAATAAAGTAAAAGGACCTCATCTCCAAATAATGAAAAGGTCCCGACCCATTAACTGAGGGTCGAGGAAGTGCTTATATTTTTTCCACAGGACGCAGATTCGCAAATTTTGATTCTGGACAGGCTGATTCATCATGTTGCAGTCCCCCAGGCACCTGGTTCCTCCACTGCGGAGACCACAGAAAAAAAAAGAGAGAAAAAGGGCACTCTGCCGCCGCCGCAGCCGCACAAAACAGCCGCTGGCAGGGAGCCTTGGGCGAGGCCAACCTGACTGATGGGACCCAGTGTGCTTAGCTCGCAGCCGCCCTGAAGCCGTTTCAGGGAAGGGCGGGGTGACAGCTGCAGCTCGTGCAGGCAGAAGAGGCAAGATAAACACCGAGATTCTGGCGGGACTGACAGCTGCTGCAACGCGAACTCCAACCAAAAAATAATTCAATTTACTCTGTATTAGCATGTCTACCCTCTCTCCTTGTTTTTCTTTTCACTAATGACTCTGGAAAATTTAACATACGATTGAATTATTCAGGTGGACCAAATGTAGTGTCTTGTGAACAATGTATGCTCTCATCTTGTTTGACTTCTCAATAAAATGTATGCTCTTTTGTGGTTCTAAAGCACCCACCTTATCTCATGGTGCCTGTAACTGTAACTACGTATTGGTATGATAACCATGGCCTTGCTGTGTTGCAACGACTGCAGGATTTAATGCGGACATGACGGTTTGTGGGCATGCTTGTTTTGGGAATATCAGCTTTGATAACTACAATCACTTCCATTTCGATGGCAGCTCTGTCATTGACTCAACAGGTGCACACAGCCCAATATGTTGATACCATGTCCAAACTGTTTCTTTAATATTGGCAACACAAGAAATTATAGGCAGGAAATTAGAAATGAAGATTGATGCCCTAGAAGAGGCAATTATGCATATTGGGACTGAATTACAGAGTTTAAAAATAAAAACAGCTCTTTCATGTCATGCCGATTATCGGTGGATATGTGTTACATCTCTAAAAGTAAATGAGACAGACTTTGGGAAAAAATTAAAAATCATATTTTGGGTGTTTGGAACAGCTCAGAAATTAGTCTAGACTTAGGGGAACTTCATAATCGGATTCAAACCTTGGAACACTCCCGATTGGATTTTACTGCTGCAGGAGAAGCTGATGACTTTTTCAACACCTTCTCTAACTTCATTTCTGGAAAGACTATTCTGTCTACCGTCTCCACCTATGTTAGCATAGGTGTTATAATTCTGTTTCTTATAATCTTTCTTCCTTGTATTGTCGGGATTCTTCGGTAGACCATTCGGAACCTCGCAACTGAATTACACCTCTTGATTCTAAGAAAAAAGAAGGGGGAGATGTGGGAAGCCAGCGTGAGGAATCCCACCCATGACAGAGTCACGAGGCACACTCAGATGGCAGAGCAATCTGAGTCATCGGATTTCTCCCTGTTTTTTTCTGAGCATGTGCCCCAATAGTAAAAAATTGTTCTGTGTTTGTCTGTTTCTCCACTGTTTTCTGCCAGTTTCTTGGATAGAGTTAATTCACTGTCTTAGCTCCCTGCATATTTAAGGAGTGTTGCAGCCCAACCCCCTTTGATAACACTATAGCCTGCCTAAACAGGTTGCCCTGACCTTTTACAAGCCTGTGAATTGCTCCCAACTCCCAGCTGTGAGGGGCAAAAGAGCCTTGAAGTGTCTTAAGTTACAAACTTCTCCTAAGAGCCAAAGCCTTAATAGAGTTATTTCACTGTTGCTTCAATGACTGTTGCCAGACCTCCTTATCTGCACCTGGAAGTTCCTGCTATACAAACTATATTTGGTGATAGAAATGTAGCAGTTTTTTTTGATGTTAGCAACATAGGCCTTTGAGTTAATTGTTCCTTTTATAAATCATTTGAACTCCTGTTTGCTGTGTCCTTGCATTTATGAAAATCCAATCTTGTTTAGCGCCTCCCGAGAATGGCGCCAGGCCTTGGAAAAACTAACACCTATCAGAAAAGAGCAGTAAATTGTCGATTTGGCCATTTAGCTGGAAGATGATGTAAATTACCTAAGACTTGTGTATACAATTAGGTATGCAGAAACTAAGCCTGCTCTCGATAAGAGTCAGTGCTGCTGTCATTGCCAAAATTTGTGAAACTCATTGATGTTCATGGTATAAAAAGGGGATGTGAAAGATAAAGTTTGGAGTCAGTTTCTCTCGGGAACAGTTTTTCAGAGCGGTTTTTATTCCTCAGACCAGAATTTCTCAGACCTGTTCTGCAGACTGGTCTCTCTGACGACTTGCTCTCCTAGACTCGTTTTTTAGGGACATCTGGCTCCCACACCTCTCTCTCTCTATCTCTCTGTCCTCTTGTACTTTCCCTCCAGGCTGAATTCCCATCTGGAGCAGGAGGCTCACCACATCTACTTACTTGCCCTGGCTATAAGTTCTGCGAGAAAAGTGGACCCACGGTTGGGCCCCTTTATAGATTCAAGCGGACGCCGATGGCCTACGTAAATGGTGCAAACCCCTTGTCTTGAGGTTTTATTGGCTTTCCCCATAAAGCAAGTTATTCAGCCTCCTATTTTCATTAATTTCCTACTGTTCTATCCTGTCCTATCCTGTGCTATCCTTTCCTATCCGCCTGCTCCGTCCCACATTTGAGCATCCCTGGATCCACCGGGGCTGGACCCCGGTGGAGGTGCTCTCCACAGGAGAGTCGACAGGAACTGCAGGGATCGTGCCATCAGGCCACAAGTACCCAGAAGTCTCAATCCACTCCAGATGAACCTGATTTCCCTGCACTACCTCGACAGTCACCCCGAGAATAATCTCACGCCATAGGGGCACGTGTGAAAGCCCTGGTGGCACCTCGAGGGAAAGCCACAGATCCCTGTTGAACACGACAGGAAGACTGACAGTGCTGCTACAGCTCAGGAGGAGAGCAGGCGTGCATGTCTCCACTCGAGATGAGGCCTGACTACTAAGTGGACACTCCGGAATAACCCAAGTTCCATTTCAGCACGTTAGAGGAAATCTCAGGTTCCAGCTGCAGGTCCGGACGAGGACCTAGGACCCGCCACAAACTGGAGAGGAATCCCGAGAGGTTCCTCGCCATTCACACAGAGACTGTCCTCCCCTGTAGCCACACGAGCCAGTCCCTGAGGTCCCCGTCGTACCTCGAGAAGAATCTGCTGAAATTCGAGAAACACCAGGAGGTTCTCCCTCCCAGGCGTATTGAGGCCCTTTTCCGCTGCCACATGTCGAGGGAAATCACCTTCCCTCTTGGACCTCGAAAGGGTCCTTCACTCCCTTGCTGTGACTTAAGAAGTTCCCTGACAAACGCGCTTCCACTCGAGAGGAACCGCGAGGGTCCCGCCACAACTCAAGAGGAGACCCGTTGTACCCTCCTCAGGTCGAGATGAGAGTTCCTTTCCCTGCTTCGTCGGGAAGGGATTCCCAGCGTTCCCGTCGCATCTCAGGAGGAGGTGCTCTCCACAGGAGAGTCGAGAGGAACTCCAAGGATCGTGCCATCAGGCCACAAGTACCCAGAATTCTCAATCCACTGAAGATGAACCTGATTTTCCTGCATTGCCTTGACTGTCACCTCGAGGATCGACTCACCCCATGGTGGCACGTGTGACAGACCTGGTGGCACAGAGAGATAAAGCCACAGATCTCTGTGTCAACGCGACAGGGAGCCTGACAGTGATGCTACAGCTCAGGAGGAGAGTGGCCGTGCATGTCTCCACTTGAGACGAGGCCTCACTCCCCTCTGGACACTCCGGAGGGACCCAAGTCCCATGTCAGCTCTTTCGAGGAAATCTCAGGTTCCAGCCGCAGCGCCGGACGAGGACTTAGGACCCGCCACCGACTGGAGAGGAATCCCAAGAGGACCCTCAGCATTCACACGGAGACTGCCTCTCCTGAGGCCACACCAGCGTGTCCCTGATGTCCCCGTAATAACTCGAGAAGGACCTGCCGCAACTCGTTAAACACCAGGAGGTTCTCCCTTCCAGGCGTGTTGAGGCCCTTTTCCACTGCCGAATGTCCAGGGAAATCACACCTTCACTTTTGGACCTCGAAAGGGTCTTGTACTCCCTTTCTGTGACTCAGGAAGTTCCCCAACATATGCGCCTCCATTCGAGAGGAACCCCGAGGGTCCAGCCACAACTCAAGAGGAGCCCCTTTGACCCCTCCTCAGCTCGAGATGAGGGTTCCTTTCCCTGCTTCGTCGGGAAGTGTTTCCCAGCATTCCCATCGCATCTCAGGAGGAGGTGCTCTCCACAGGAGAGGTGAGAGGAACCCCAGGGATCGTGCCATCAGGCTACAAGTACCCAGAAGTCTCAATCCACCCCAGAAGAACCTGATTGTGGGAAGCCAGCGCAAGGAATCCCACCCGTGACAGAGTCACGAGTCACACTCAGATGGCAGAGCAATCTGAGTCATTGGATTTCTCCCTGGTTTTTCCTTAGTATGTGCCCCAATAATAAAAATTTGTTCTGTATTTGTCTGTTTCTCCACTGTTTTCTGCCAGGTTCTCAGATAGAGTTAATTCACTCTCTTAGCTCCCTGCGTTTTTAAGGAGTGTTGCAGCCGAACCCCCTTTGATAATGCTCTAGGCTGCCTAAACAGGTTCCTTTGACCTTTTACAAGCCTGTGAATTGCTCGCAACCCCCAGTTGTGAGGGGCAAAAGAGCTTTGAAGTGTCTTAAGTTACAAACTTCTCCTAAGAGCCAAAGCCTTAATAGATTTATTTCACTGTTGCTTCAATGACTGTTGCCAGACCTCCTTATCTGCACCTGGAAGTTCCTGCTATACAAACTATATTTCGGGATAGAAATGTAGTAGTTTTTTTGATGTTAGCAACACTAGGCCTTTGAGTTAATTGTTTCTTTTATAAATCATTTGTACTCCTGTTTGCTGTGTCCTTGCATTTATAAAAATCCAATCTTGTTTGGCCCCTCCCGAGAATGGCGCCAGACCTTGGAAAAACTAACACTTATCAGAGAAGAGCTGTAAATTGTCGTATTGGCCTTTTGGCTGGAAGTTGATGTAAATTACCTAAGACTTGTGTATACAATTAGGTATGCAGAGACTAAGCCTGCTCTCGATAAGAGTCAGGGCTGCTGTCATTGCCAAAAAATTTGTNGGCACCTCCCGAGAATGGCGCCAGACCTTGGAAAAACTAACACTTATCAGAGAAGAGCTGTAAATTGTCGAATTGGCCTTTTGGCTGGAAGATCATGTAAATTACCTAAGACTTGTGTATACAATTAGGTATGCAGAGACTAAGCCTGCTCTCGATAAGAGTCAGGGCTGCTGTCATTGCCAAAATTTTTGAAACTCATTGATTTTCATGGTATAAAATGGGGATGTGAAAAATAAAGTTTGGAGTCAGTTTCCCATGGGAACAGTTTCTCAGAGCAGTTTTTATTCCTCAGACCAGAATTTCTCAGACCGGTTCTGCAGGCCCGTCTCTTCGATGACTCGCTCTCCTAGACTTGTTCTTTAGGGACATCTGGCTCCCACACCTCTCTCTCTTTACTTTTCTGTCCTCTTGTGCTTTACCTCCAGGCTGAATTCCCATCTGGAGCGGGAGGCTCACCACGTCTACTTACTTGCCCTGGCTATAAGTTCTGCGAGAAAAGTGGACCCACGGTGGGGCCCCTTTAGAGATTCAAGCGGACGCCGGTGGCCTGCGTAGATGGTGCAAACCTCTTGTCTTGAGGTTTTATTGGCTTTCCCCGTAAACCAAGTTTGTGAAACTCATTGATCTTCATGGTATAAAAAGGGGATGGGAAAAATAAAGTTTGGAGTCAGCTTCCTCGAGAACAGTTTTTCAGAGCAGTTTGTCGGACCAGTGTCTCTCGGGAACAGTTTCTCAGAGCGGTTTTCATTCCTCGGACCAGAATTTCTCAGACCGGTTCTGCAGGCCGGTCTCTCCGACGACTCGCTCTCCTAGACTTGTTCTTTAGGGACATCTGGCTCCCACACCTCTCTCTCTCTACTTTTCTGTCCTCTTGTACTTTACCTCCAGGCTGAATTCCCATCTGGAGCGGGAGGCTCACCACGTCTACTTACTTGCCCTGGCTATAAGTTCTGCGAGAAAAGTGGACCCACGGTGGGGCCCCTTTAGAGATTCAAGCGGACGCCGGTGGCCTGCGTAGATGGTGCAAACCTCTTGTCTTGAGGTTTTATTGGCTTTCCCCGTAAACCAAGTTATTCAGCCTCCTATTTTCATTAATTTCCTACTGTTCTATCCTGTCCTGAGCTATCCTGTCCTATCCTGTCCTATCCTTTCCTATCCGCCTGCTCCGTCCCACCTTTGAGCATCCCTGGATCTCGCCGGGGCTCCCCTGTCCATGGGATTCTCCGGGCAAGAATGCTGGAGAGGACTGCATTTCCTCCTGCAGGAGATCTTCCTGACCCAGGGATAGAACCTGTCTCGTGTCTCCTGCATTGGCAGGAGGATTCTTTACCACTATACCACCTGCGAAGCCCCGATTTCACCTTGGAGATTCTGAAATTTGTTCTTTCTTTCAAGAATCATGTATAATTCAAAAAGCTACATTTCATGTTTGAAATAATTTGAAGAAATTTAGGTTCCTTTTGCAACCCCTTCTAAAGTAAACAGCGCATCATTTCATTTGTGGTATTCATAGATATTCCAGATACTATTTTATGTGTCCAGTGTTATTTGCAAAAATAATTCTTAAAATCACATTTTTCAGATCACATTACCTTACTAATAGACTTACTTATTAAATGTTATTTATTAGAGTTAACTTAATTTTTGAAATAATACATGTTATAAAATATGTGACCTGTTCACATTTCTTAATATAATAGGTATATTTTATCATAAGATGAAGGTTTCTTCATTTTTCTAATGCTTTCTATACCTTCTGTAATAAGCCATGCTCCTGATTCTGTCTTTACTCTTGGAAAAAAATGAACTAATTAGGTGGGAAAAGTAAAATGGGATCAGCTGTTTTACTAATCACATTTATTGGATTTGTTTTCTTTTTAACTTGTGTAAACAGCTCTTGCTGACCCAGTTTCATTTATTTTTAGCTCTGTACAAAATTAGGAAGGAGCAAGGTGGGAGAGGTTTGTGTAGACATTCAGCAAAAATACTACCAAAATTCCCTGCTGGTTTTCTGGATCAGAGGGGGTTTTGTGAATGAATCATTGTACAGATAAAGAAAGGTTCTCAAAGACTATTATGAAAGTCTGTTAGTTGTGTCTGACTCTTTGAGACCCCATGGACTATACATTCCATGGAATTTTCCAGGCCAGAATACAGGCGTGGGTAGCCTTTCCCTTCTCCAGGGGATCTTCCCAGCCCAGGGATCGAACCCAGGTCTCCCACATTGTAGGTAGATTCTTTACCAGCTGAGCCACAAGGGAAGCCCAAAGATGAGAGTTCTGAGAATGGATCTGTTTGACTCTTATCAACTCAGAGGAGCTCCAGGGAGGATGCTCAGTCACATCCTTGGGCCTGTGCTCTTCCTAGGTTTAACAAGGATAAGGCCTGAGGTTCTTAATGCTTTTTGTACCAGGTTACCTCTTTTCAGTCTGAGGAGGCCTATGGATCCCTTTTCTAAATTACGCTTTTCTATTTTTCCTTTTTATTGAAAAAAATTGTAGACACACAGGAAGTTGCAAAAATAATACAGTCTGTTAATTCTTCATCCTGCTTTCCCTCAATGGTGAGATCATAGGTAACTGCAGCACAAAACCAGGACATTTATGTCAGTAGTACTATTAGCCAGAGTGCAGAACTTACTTGATTGTCATAGGTTTTACTTGCAGTCATCTGTATGTCTGTATTGTCTACCTGGGTATCACATTTTTCTGTCCGTCATTGCTGAGGTTGTTGACTTGGAATTATTGTCTCCTACTTCATTTCTCTTATCAGATCCAAATTTATCATCCAGTTACACCTTCTGCTCTGTATTGTCATAATATCTTCAGTCAGTTCAGACGCTCAGTTGTGTCTGACTCTTTGGGACCCCATGGGCAGCAGCACACCAGGCCTTCCTGTCCAGCATCAACTCCTGGAGCTTGCTCAAATCTATGTCCATCAAGTAGGTGATGCCATCTAACCATCCTATCCTCCGCCTTCAATCTTTCCCAGCATCAGGGTCTTTTCCAATGAGTCAGTTCTTCCCATCAGGTGGCATTTCAGTTTCAAAACACTGGAGTTTCAGTTTCAACATTAGTCCTTCCAAGGAATATTCAGGACTGATTTCCTTTAGGATTGACTGGTTGAATCTCCTTGCAGTCCAACGGACTCTCAAGAGTCTTCTCCAACACTACAGTTAAAAGCATCAATTCTTTGGCGCTCAACTTTCTTCACAGTCCAACTCTCACATTCATACATGACCACTGGAAAAACCATAGCATTGACTAGATGGACCTTTATAGGCAAAGTAATATCTCTGCTTTTTAATATGCTCTCTAGGTTGGTCATACCATTTCTTCCAAGAAGGAAACATTTTTTAACTTCATGGCTGCAGTCACCATCTGCAGTGCTTTTGGAGCCCAAAAACATAAAGTCTTTCACTCTTTCCATTGTTTCACCATCTGTTTGCCATGAAGTGATGGGACCAGATGCCATGATCTTAGTTTTCTGAATGCTGAGTTTTAAGCCAACATTTTCACTCTCCTCTTTCACTTTCATCAGGAGGCATTTTAGTTTTTCTTCACTTTCTGCCACACATATGTCATCTGTATATCTGAAGTTATTGATATTTCTCCCAGCAATCTTGATTCCAGCTTGTACTTCATCCAGCATGATATTTCACATGATATACTCTGCATATAAGTTAAATAAGCAGGGTAGCAATATAAGCCTTGACGTACTTCTTTTCCTATTTGGAACCAGTCTGTTGTTCCATGTCCAGTTCTAACTGTTGCTTCCTGACCTGCATACAGATTTCTCAAGAGGCAGGTCAGGTGGTCTTGTATTCCCATCTCTTTCAGAATTATCCACAGTTTCTTGTGATCCACACAGTTAAAAGCTTTGATGTAGTCAATAAAGCAGAAATGTATGTTTTTCTGGAACTCTCTTGCTTCCAGAAAATAATATCTTGCTAATATCCTTATAATTGCCTCAGATCTGTAAATGCTTATAAAAGTTTATTGATTACAAAATGATAAGAGAAAATGAAATGTAAAACATACATCTTATATTCAACCCTCCTGTATATATGGAACACTTAGGAGGTACAAAAAATTTTTGCTTAGAAACTAAGAGATTGTCTTTCACAGAAAAAATTCAATGCCCATGACAGAGCTATTAGAAACAATTTGCCAAAATGGAGAGGAGAATATTAAGTTTATTGTAAGAATCTTTTATTATTTTCAGGCTGTTGAAAAGTTTACAATTCAAGGAATATTACTTTGATTGAACACTTGAATTTAAGACCCAGTTTTGGCTCTGTGGCCTGAGGTAACTTATTTAACTTCTTAGAGTCTCAGCTTAAGCAGCTGTAAAAGAGGAAACTACTTCAAAGCCTTTGACTGTATGGATCACAATCAACTGTGGAAAATTCTGAAAGAGATGGGAATACCAGACCACCTGACCTGCCTCTTGAGAAATCTGTATGCAGGTCAGGAAGCAATAGTTAGAACTGGACATGGAACAACAGACTGGTTCCAAAATGGGAAAGAAGTATGTCAAGGCTGTATATTGTCACCCTGCTTATTTAACTTCTATGCAGAGTACATCATTAAAGTGCTGTCCTGGATGAAAAACAAGCTGGAGTCAAGATTGCCAAGAGAAATATCAATAACCTCAGATATGCAGATGACACAGCCCTTATGGCAGAAAGTAAAGAAGAACCAAAGATCCTCTTGATGAAAGTGAAAGGGAGAGTGAAAAAGTTGGCCTAAAGCTCAACATTCAGAAAATGAAGATTATGGCATCTGATCCCATCACTTCATGGGAAATAGATGGGGAAACAGTGGAAACAGTGTCAGACTTTATTTTGGGGGGCTGCAAAATCACTGCAGATGGTGACTGCAGCCATGAAGTTAAAAGACGCATACTCCTTGGAAGAAAAGTTATGACCAACCTAGACAGCATATTCAAGAGCAGAGACATTACTTTGCCAACAAAGGTCCATTTAGTCAAGGCTATGGTTTTTCCAGTAGTCATGTATGGATGTGAGAGTTGGACTATAAAGAAGCCTGAGCACTGAAGAATTGATGTTTTTGAACTGTGGTGTTGGAGAAGACTCTTGAGAGTCCCTTGGACTGCAGGAGATCCAACCATTCAATCCTAAAGGAAATCAGTCCTGAATATTCATTGGAAGGACTGATGTTGAGCTGAAACTCCAATACTTTGGCCACCTGATGCGAAGAACTGACTCACTGGAGAAGATCCAGATGCTGGGAAAGATTGAGAGCAGGAGGAGAAGGGGACAACAGAGGATGAGGTGTTTGGATGGCATCCCCGACTTGGTGGACATGGGTTTGAGTGAACTCCCGGAGTTGGTGGTGGACAGGGAGGCCTGGCGTGCTGTGGTTCATGGAGTCACAAAGAGTCGGACATGATTGAGCAACTGAACTGAACTGAACTGAAGTGCTTTAAAAATAGTATGAACACAGAAGTTTATTTTTTATTGTTGTTGTTTTTGTTTTCCACAAGCTGCACCAGGTATATTTCAGTAAAACCAAAAAGTAAGAAAGGTTTTCTTTGGGGTTCCATATCCCTTCTCATTGTATCTCTTTGAATTGGTGCTTTTACTGAACTTTTTTCTTTTCTCCCTTGTTGGATTTAGTTGGTATACAATATTATATAAGTTTCAGATGTACAACATAAAACTTCACAATTTTTAAAGGTCATATTCCACTTGTTGCAAAACGTTGGCTATATTCCCTTGTGTTGAAAATTTATTTCTTGCTGTTTTTACATCCCTCCTTTAAATGTCCTACCATTGTATCCTATTATCTATTTGACCTTTGTTTTTGAAGCATGATATGTCCCAAATAATACTTGACTGCAGACCTCTTTACTCCTTTAACCAAAAGTCATCTCCAAGACACTTTGGGAAACACTTCCTCAGCCTTTCTCTTCAGAACATTTCTGTTTTATGAAACTATCCCACCAGGAGAATATATCTTATAAATATATTCATTCTATTCCAATATGGGAGGTTGGGTAGTGTTTTTACATGCAGTTAACTTATTTTCTTTTTTAAAATCATAGACTTCCCAGAGAAAATGTTGTAATGGAATAGTTTTTTCTTCCATAATTGTATTCTATAAAATATGACCTGTAGAACTTTGGCTATGAAAGAAAGTCTTATTATACAAGAGAGGCTGATTGTAGGCCATCTACATTATTCTACCACTTTTTATTTAAGCATATTGATCTGTTTTTTTCCATGTAGCTTTCATCTTAGAAAACTTTTCACTCTCATTTTTGACGTTAAACAAGTCTGATTCCATTTACTTTTTCAGCAAACAGAAATCCGTTTGCCTGCCTGGGTAGGGGATGGAAAGAGACATATCAGACATATTCATCATGGCAGTTCTTGTTCTCTTTCTCGGCTTTCCCGAGAGCTGATGTTGTCACTGTTTGATTGGTGACACGCTTGATTTAGGGTTGAGACTCTCCCACATTTTACATACCGCTTCCAAGTTCTGCATCTCACAGACCCATCTGACATCTATCATAGCGGCCTCCTGTCAGCACCTCCAGTACATTATCCCTGCAAAGCTCTTCTACATACATTATATCCCATCGTTCTCACAAACACAATGCTCTGAAAATTTGACTTTCCAGCCTCTGCGTAGACACTCTGGTTCCTGATAGAAAAAACTGTAATTTTTGTGACAACCAGAAGGCACACAAGATCACCATCAGCTCTTTAGCTGTGAGACACACCATATCGACCTGACACTTTTCCTTCTTCCATTATCTCCCGAGTTTCGCAAACCATTCTTGAGAGCGGTATGAGGCAGGTAGCTTTATTCTTTACAATCACTTGGAGGCATAGAGAAATTAAATGACTCACTCATTACACAGCAAACCTGGAACTAGTCAGTTCTCCTGTGTTTGAAAAAGGAGTTTAACTGTAATATCTTCTAGTGCCCCATCTCATATGAGACAAATCATGCTTCATGTATGAGAGTAAATTTCAGCTTATGAAACACTCATGCCATATCAACCTAGTATGTTCTACAGTTCCATCACAAGTATGCCTCTACTTAAAATCTGTCAATGGGTCCTAATATTTTTCAGATTATTTTGCTAAACCCTTACATGGTCTGCTCTGTCCTCCCTGAATTCGTACATCATCGACTACTTTTACCCTCCGTCTGTGTACACATACCTCTCTCCACTTTGACATTTTTCAAACATACAGGGCACATTTCAACCTCAGGGCTTTTGTACTCACTGTTCCCTCTGCCTGAGTCATTCTTCTCTGGGATATAAACCCTTCAGATAATTAAATGTTTCCTTCTTAATGAGTCCTACATTGTTGTTCACTTCTTTTAAAATTATGATCCCTTCCCTCACTTCAGTTCTTACTTTGCTTTATTTTTTCCATTGCACTGATCATCTTGAATATACTATGTTATTTTCTTATTTGATGTATTTACTGTCTGTGATCTATTTCTCTCAACTAGAAGTTAAACTCCTCTGTGGTTGGACATTTTTGTTTGTTTTGTTTGCTGATGTATCCGCAGCACCTGGTGTGTGTGTGTGTTACTTGCTCAGTCTTGTGCGACTGTTTGCAACCCCATGGACTGTAGCTTGCCAGGCTCCTCTGTCCATGGAATTCTCCAGGCAAGAGTACTGGAGTGGGTTGCCATTCCCTTCTTCAGGGGATCTCCCCAACCCAGAGGTCGAACCTGGGTCTGCTGGACTGTAGACAGATTCTTTATCAGGGGAGCCCAGCAGATCCACAGCACCTAGTACGGCTGATAAATGTAGACTGAATTAATAAACGTATTCTCTGCCAGGTTATCTGTGGGTTTGCAGATACCAGCTCCCTTTAGAATGCATTTCTGGGATACAGCCTGTGTTTCCTAAGGTACATGTTTAATTACCCGAAGGCTCTCTCAGAGAAGATAGTGGAAGGACAACAGGCTTACTTTTGCAGCTTTAGGGAAATCCAATTTAAAAAGGCGCCATATTCTATAATAGAATATAGCTTGATAAAAGATTTGGAAAATAATTTAAAAGCTTCCTGGCCAGCATTACTTTATCAGCTGACATATCTCTACTGTAGCTCTTCTTTTCTACTTGGAAATTGTAAAATACTTCTTTTTCCCTGACTCTAAGTTTGAAGAAAACAGTGTCTAACTGCTGTTTCCCTTAAGATGGAGTAAACTGTGGAGAGACTGCTGCAGTCTACTTTTAACACTTCTCACTAACTCAAAGCATTGTCTAAATTCATGGGACTAGTTTGCAAAGAGCCAGCCTTCTCCAGTTAGACGTGTATGTGTAACTATCTTTGTCTTTGTGTGTGTGTGTGTGTGTATGTGTATTTGGTGAATTTGTCATTTAGAACTCTAGTATTCGTTTCAGTGCCTGGAAGAGCATTTTAATAATTTTTGTCCTACAAGAGTGCAGTCTCTTTAGAGAGGTGAGCTTCACTTCTCATGCAGAATGCAACCTCACTACCACAGAAGCTCTTCCAATCAGCCTAAACAGTGATTACTTAAAACAAATGGGAAATTATTAAAGGACTCTTCTTTTAAGAGATACATAGAAAAAAAAAAAAGACAGCCACTTTGATGTCATCCTAACAAGCCCCACCCAAAGGATTCCTTTCCCTTCCGTCAATTTACAGCTTCTTTTCCTTAAGATGTCGCCCAGAGACAAAGGGGAATAAGGGAACTTATTTCAGCTGGATTGCCCAGAGGATATGTTAATTGAGGGCAGTGGTGTTGTGTAGCAATTCACTGGTCCTGTCATCTGTTCAAATTTGTTGATTTACTTGGAAATGAGAAATGGAAAGGTGCATTTGTGGATAAGCACTTGTACTTTTTCAGATATGTGTTGGTCACTGAAAATGGAGGTGAGGAAGTCAAAGATCACACACACAGACACACACCCGCAAGCGCAAACAACAGGCACGTCTCAGGAGGACTATCTTGTCCAATAAATGATACACTGATTTTCTCTCTGAGTATCACATTTTTGTCTCCCTGAAGTTTATCATCAAATAAATGATAATGGCAACTTACTCATTCCAGTGTTTCATGAAGCCTGAGAACAAATCTCTCTCCTCTTTTATTTTTTAGCCATGCTAAAAAGAAAATTGACTTTATTTCAAGATGTGTATCAACTGGAGGGACAGTGCACTATGAGGCTCAAGCAGGAGATGCTCTTTCAAGCTATTTCTCAACATAGCTCATTTTCTTGAAAAGTCAGGTTAAATTAGTTAAATCACAATAAGGAGGATGTCTGCAGTTTTAAAGTCAATTGTAGTGATTCTGAAGCATTTTTAGAAGTGTGGTAAATTAGGAGAGTGCTGGATCTGGCCTTGGAGACATGGCATTATTTTGGAGCATCACACTGATGGGCTGAGCTAACATCTTCTTCCCGTGTGATGCCTGGATGTGCCATACAAAGTTGGGAGGTGGGAGTAGGGGGTGGAGCAGGTGGAGAATTTTTGAAGAGAGCGATCCTTTCCCATTGTGCATGAAAATAAAGATGATCTTTTGTTTTTAAGGAAGGATGGGCAAACCTTTTCCATAGAGGGCCAGATAGGAAATATTTTAGGCTTTGCTGGCCTTAGGGTCTCTCACATTTATTCAACTCTATCAAACTATACTACAGAGGCTGAGTGCCAATAGAACATTATTTATGGACATCGAAACTTGTAATTCTTCAAATCTCATAATATCCTCCCTCTGAATTTTTTTCAGTCATTCAAAAATATACAAACTATTCTTAGCTCCCTGGTTGTATAAAACCCAAGATTTAGACCAGGAGCTGATCCCTGCGTTGCTGACCCCTGTCTGAGGCAACAATCAATATTGGTACATTTTCAAACCCAACTGAACATAGGTTGAGTTTTCTTAAAAAATCAAGTTCAGGATGGGCACTGTATGTTACTGCTAGTCAATCTGGCAAAAATTAAAAATTTCAGTGGCCCAAAAATGATAGTAAACAGAATTCTTGCCTTTTGTGGATTACTTTAAGCCCCAATGACCATGAAATCACCTTTTAATATAAAAAGGAATAGTTCTCAGAAATTTTAGTTACACATCCCTCTTATAGGAAGTAAAGAGAGTTATATAGTCTCCTGTAGTCATACCCCTTGTTTCAAAGATAATCTCTTTCTCCACCTCTATAGCAACAGTTTCCATTATTATTTAGTGATTACTATGTGCTAGGCACCATAGTAAAAACTTCAGAGATGTCATCATATTTAATCCTCCCAACGCTTTCTGAACATTTGTAATTCTTGCTCTAGAAGTGATGAAACTGAGTCTTATATGGGTTACATAAGGTGCTCAAACCACAGTGCTAGCACAATGTGGATCTGGATTATAAAATATGACTTTCTACTTCCAAAACCCAATTCTGTGATGTTTTTTCCCTACAGATATCAGCACAATATTAGCATCTCTATAGGTCTCTAAGGACAGTTAAGTTCCTTAGATTGTGACAGTCTAAAGACATATTTCATTTAAAAATGATTAACTAATATATTAATTTAAAATTTTGATTTTACTATGTAATTGACACTAGGGCTGATCAGAGAAATGAATGTGATCCCTGTCCCAAAGGATTGATCATTCTAAGCCAGGAGATTAAGAAGTATAGTTTTCTGCTCCAGCAAAGGTAGGCATAGAAAGTAGACATAGAAACGCAGATTCATGAGTGATTAGCTGAGAAGAATGGAAGGTTGTGGGGACGCTTCACAGAGTTCATAAGTGAGCATGATCTTGTAAGAATAGAACATGAATGAATGGTTTCTGCTCACTAGACTTAATTTTTTTCTAGCTGTGGTTTCTACTTACTGTAGTTAAGGTACACTTGGAACTGTAATATTTGTTTCAATTCTTCTGTAAGAATTGTTTTCTGGGTGTGGATTTTAAAGAAGAAGTTAATTTTTTTTCTATCCAAATAAGATATACCAAAAGCTTTCCAAACCAGGTCAATTATTAATTCTTTCTGTGGTCTCTCTATTCAGTTGCTCAGTTGTGTCCAACTCTTTGTGACTCTATGGACTGTACCCCACCAGACTCCTCTGTCCATGGAAATTTCCCAGCAAGAATACTGGAATGTGTTGCCATCTCCTCCTTCAGGGGATCTTCCTGACCCAGAGATCGAACCTGCATGTCCTGGATTGCAGGCGGATGCTGTTATCAGTTAGAACATCAAATGAGTACTTATACTTCTGAAAAGCACCATAAGCTAATGGAAAGAATAAAAAGGCTAACAGTAAAGTCCAGTGGTATTTTTTTCATCCATTCGATCACTTATTCAGCCAAATACTTATCGTAAGTTCTTATTCATTGCTCATGACAATTTTGAGAGATGGAGATGTAGTGGTAAAATAAAAATTTTCTGATTATATGACTTTACATTCTAGCATAAGCTAAATAACAGCCCATAAGACATGAAATAAGATTTAAAGAATAGAAAGCTCTGAAAATTTAAAAATAAATAAACTATGGTAATAAGATAGACAGTGAACTAGGAGAGGAGCACTTCTAATAGGATAACCCGAAAACGCTGTTCTGAGAAATGATACTTCAGCAACTTCAGTGGATTTAAGAACTCAAGTATAGGAAACCTGGGCCAAAGTTTTGTCAAATACAGAGAAGGAGCTTGGTGGTATCTTTCAGAATCAGAAGAAGGTCTGCTTAGTTGAATATGCTTTTTACAAGCAAGGGAGATGGTTATGAACTAAGCTGGAAGGTGATGTTAATCTTTTTATTTTTTATTGAAGGATAGTTGCTTTTGACTTTATTTTAATTGCACTAGGAAGTTATTGAAGGGTTTCGTGCAGTCATGTGGTAGCTGACTTATAATTTATTAACTTTTCTATTAATGGAAAAATGAAATGTAGTTAAGTAAATGCAGAAGTCAACTGTAAATGACTATTAATTCACACTATGGATGGGACTACTTTGTGCCAACTATCTGAAGTAATGTAGTAATTTTTATGTTTCTGAACCAATTGAAATATTTTCTTGAATTTGGGGGTAAAGAGAATTGGCCAATTTGTGAATAAATTTGCCTATTGGAAAATGTACCAATTTACACATGGGGTATTAATATTTATAAGAAGACGGGCCTACATCTATCCTAACTGAAACCTCACTAAGATGCTTATGGAAGCCAAATACCAAGATTCTAGTCAAAACGTCTTATTTGGACAAAATGCTTAGTTTGGGCCAATGAGAATATGAAACTACCTACTATGAAATTCCTGTCTTTACGAGTGTGGTGCTTTTGTCTGTGTTAGTTGCAAGTTTTCCAGTTCCCTTCTTGATAAATCAAACTTTTTAGTTGGCCAGCTCTAATTAATGTCGCATTTCCAATAATATCTTTTGCTCTGACAAGTGTCCCTTTAGTGTATTCTCTCAAGATCCTTCGCTTGCCACAGTTAAAGTTGTTTTGACAGCCCTTTATTGCCACAATTATAGCTTCTTCATTAAGTCCTGGTCTTACAGCATCTACTGGCGAAACACCTGGTGCATAACAGGTGATCAGGAAGTGTGGGAATGAGTGATTCCAGAGGATATGTGATAACAGCTGGTATGTATTCTGCACTTACTAAAAGTCCAGGACTGTCCTAAATGCTTTCACAACTCTTCTTTCCTACTCCTAGTAGATGAGGAAACTGAGGAACAGAAAATATAAATAGCTTTCCCAGGTTCTCCCAGCTAGTAAATGAGACTGGCACCCTGACCCAGTCAGTGGACTCCAAAGAGCCGGGTCCTCTGTTCTTTGTCTCCAAAGCCCTGAATTGGGAAGATCTCCTGCCCTTTGAGGGACTTTGCAGGTGGCACTAGTGGTAAATAATTGCCTGCCAATGCAGAGGACATAAGAGATGTGGGTTCCATCTTGGGTTAAGAAGATTGCCTGGAGAAGGGCATGGCAACCCACTCCAGTATTCTTGCCTGGGAGATCCCATGGACAGAGGAACCTGGTGTGCTACTGTAATCAGAATTTGCTTTAAACGCAATAGGAAGACAGTTGTGTTGTGAGAAACTCAAAATATCAGTGGATCCTAGCATGTCCTTTGTTACTTGCATTTCTTCCCTGTATTAGCCAACTATTTATACTGAAAATGATTACATACAAAGAGAAAGATGGGGCAAGCCATAGCTGCTTTTTTTTTCAATCCTCTTTCCTTCAGTAAGTCTGAAAGTAGAGGGCATTGGTAGACTGTGTGCATGTCAAAGAATGAAATAAAAATGGTTGAGTTAGGTTTTCGCAGCACCTGCATTATAAGAACAAAATATGTATGCACATACAAGCTGCAAACTACAAATTGCATAATTCAGTGACTCAGCACAGGCGTTAAATGCTCTTACATTTTCAATTAAAGCTTATATTGCAAAAAATAAAGATGAATGGCACAACTAATGTTTGTATTATAAAATTTTAATTTTACTTAGAATGACATTAAATAGTAAATAATAAACATGATGTGAAAGACAGTGAGAGAAAGACTTTGGAAGAAAGGAAAAGCTTTCTATTTTAGTAACTTTAACAACATTTTCCTCCCTGCTTTTTGAATAAAGGGCCCAATGCCATATTTTCATTTATCACCAGGTCCCACAAATTACAAAGCTTTGCTTAACACATACTATTCATATAGTCAGCAAGCCAGTCTCCCCTACCCTGCCTGACAAACAGGCAAACTTAAGATCTATCCCAGACGATATCGCCTCAGTAATTTTTTTCACTATTTGGCAAAATTAAATGTTTCATTTTCTGTGAACTCACAATAACCAGTACTTTCTTACTCATTCATATTCATTCATTCTATAAATTTGTGGTACCTACTATGTGCCAAGTGCTGTTCTGCTTGCATTTTATGCCTTTCTTAGTGAGCATGTCCTTCTGTTGTGCTTGACTTTTATCATTCCTGCTAAATATAGTGTCCCTGTGGATAAATACTGTGTTTCGCAGTTGTCAATTTATTTATTCATTTAAAAGGCTGTTGAGTGCCTATAACATACTAGCCACTGGGCTTCACTGATATTTTTCGTATCCCCTGGCACAGCAGTGCATGAACAGAAACCATTAATAAATAAATATTTTGTAGGAGACCAAATGGATGAAATAAACAGGAGCTGTAAATGTAGCTGAATAAAACCTAATCATCATGGGCTTAAGTGGGAAGAATAAGCCTAAGGTAAAGAAATGTATTTATCCATGATGATTTTGTCAGTTATCTTTCATCTACATCTTAGTTCAAGGCCTGAGACTTCAAACAGGCTTCTGATGAGTCATCAGATGGCAGCCTAGGAACAGCAGTGGCAGAATCCTAGATGGCAGGGCTGCTCAGCCGCAAAGCCGGTCCTGCTCTCCTTGAATGTCACTGAACCTGATGTGGGCAAAGGGCAGATAACAGCAAGATACCCAGGAAGTTATTAATACGTAAGAAGAGAACAATTTTTTAAAATTAAAAAATGTCCTGAGAGCATCCTGGAGATAACTTTAGTCAAGAGAGCAGAGCTGTGAAACGTGGTGGCCAACAACAGCAGATGCACAGTAGGTCAGTATGCGCCATCAGAAAAAGAACAGTTCCTTTGTTTTTTTCTCTTTTCTTTGATCAAAGTATCCAGCAATGGATGAAAAGAGGTAGAACCACAGGCATTGTCAAGTTGTCTTGAATTCAGACACTGTAACTCCAACCCAGAGGGATCTCTTACTTTCTTCATGAGAAAACTATCCTAGGAAGAAAGAAGCAAAGTGAAACAAAATGGGGTGAAAGGTGGAGAGGGATAGATGACGGAAGGTGAGTCTGATGAGCTGTGCTGATGTCAGACTGTATAGCCTCTTAATAGGGTTACTGAAATATTTGCTTGTATTCTGAAGTCAGGGAAGGAGTTAGCAGAGGGGTTTTAATAGTTGAATTAAGTGATTATGTTAGCAGAAGGCAGAGAGAGAGAGTACAGTTGTAGAGCTGAATGAATTTTAAGTGAGCCAAGTGGATATTTTGGGAATAGCATTTCAAGCAGAGGGAACAATAAGTACAGCTAGGAAACCACAACGTAGGTGAAGTGGCTGAAATGGAGTGATCAAAGGGGATATCTGTAAAAATAAAATATAAAAATTTGTAAAATATAAAAATCACGGAGGGAGTCCAGAAGAACCAGATCACAAAAGAGCTTGTATGTTCTGGCTGGGACTTTGATTTTCGTTCTAACTGCAATGGGAAACCATTGGAGTATTTTGAATGGTTGAATGGCGTTATCTGTTTTCTATTTAAGAAGAACCAGTTTGACTGTTGCGCATAGACTCAAAAGTAGTAGCAGAGAAGTTGGTGAGATGGTTAGAGACAATAATGGTTTATTATCAAGATTTTCATCACAGGACATTGTTGATAAATAGTAAGATTATAAATATACATTGAAAATAAACCTGACGGTATTAATTGATGATTAAATGTGTAATCTACAAGAAAAAACGGAGGTGAATATAGCAACAAAGCTTTGAGCTGTTAGGTGAATGTCCAGGTTGAAAGGAAAGTGGATGGAGTCGTGGAGCGTGGGCAACTTGGTGGCAATGGGGTCATGGGAAATTAAGTTTGAAATGCATGTTAGACAACCCAGGAGAGATGTCCCCTGGACAGTTGTATGTGATTTGCACTGGAGATGAAACTATGGACAGAGAAGTTCAGTTAGAGAATGTTATGGAGAAGAAACACACAGACAGACATACACTCACACAACAGGGAGATAAGGTATTTTAAGTCTATTAGGTACCAGAACGGACTTTTACTTAAATTGTATTATTTAATCCCCGTAATAACCCTATAAGGGAAAGTAACATCCTCCCGTTACAGACAGGGAAACTGGGCTGCAGGAAGGTTTTAATTAATGAGTGGTGGGTTTGTTATCCTTTGCTGCTGTCATGACCCCTGATTGCCTTCTCAACAGTGAGGGAATAAGCAATTTGGTAGACATGGTAGAGGGTAAATTGAAAACCGACAATCAAAAACAAACAAGTTACAGAGTCTGGAAACACCCATTCTCGTGGGACTACGGTAGTGCTAATGGTGAAGAACCTGCCTGCCAGGGCAGGAGACCTGGGTTCAGTCCCTGGGTTGGGAAGATCCCCTAGCGAAGGAAATGGCAACCCACTCCAGGATTCTTGCCTGGAGAATCCCATGGACGGAGGAGCCTGGCGGGGCTCCTCCAGGGAGCCAGTCCACGGGGTCGCAAAGAGTTGGAAGCAGTTGAGCACGCACACATGAACCTGTGCAGGGGCACATGGAGTAAAGATGGGTTATTCTTGGAGTTTTCCTGTAAATGTTTGCCCTGAGTGAAGTCAGCACTTCCCAGCTTCTTAATGGTACTTTCCTCTTAAGAAGAGAGCAATAGTTAGTGAAGACAAAGAAAAAGACGTAGAGCACAACACAGATTATAGGGCTTCTGATTAGGTCCTTATCTCTTCCTGGGTGTCTCCCCATTTAATAATTGTATATTTGTGACTTGATTATCTCTGCATCATCCATCATAACTGAAGTTGTCTCAGGACAGACTTTTTGCTTCAGCCACAACTCTAACCCCCGCCTGCAACACAGTGCCTGATGTATATTGGGCACTTATGCAGTGTTCGTTCAATGAACTAGTGAGAAAAGACAAGACTTTGGCAAGCTCACTTAGGTTTCATGGAGCATCCTGACTCTGCCTTTCTCTGGGATTGTCCTTGTTTATGGCAGAAGACCATGTGTGACTCCTTTTCCAGTATTCTACTATGACAGTCAAGGCCCTAACCAGAAGAAAACAAAGGGTAAATTTTTATTTGGTGATTGTGAATGATAGTGTTTATAGAAACAAATTTAATAAGTCCTTTATGCATATTATTTGTTTAGCACCATAAGCTTGACTTCTTCATTTCCTATTCCCCTTTCCTGAAAGAGGGCTTGGTTCAAGTCTCCCAGGATATTCTTAGTAAACATAAGTTGAATGAATAATACACTCTGATAGGATTATGTACTGATTTAAAACTCTAAAAAGTGTAAAAGCTGTAGTGATATAACAGGTTAAAATAAATACAGCTGTTATCATAGGGCATATGCTGGTTTTTATATTGTTCTTTACCTTGTAATGACAATCTGAGGGATTGGATATTCGGGGACTTCTTTTGACCTGCCTAAACCTCCTCTGATGTGTGAAATTCTCAGAGCTATAACACAAAGCAAAAGTTTGAATATAACTTATTCAAAGAAAGAATATGACTGTGATAGGACAGCATGGGCCTTACAGAATTTTTGAGTAAAGTGAAAAAGGGCTTTTCAAAGCCCAGCAGTTGCTACTATATATTCCACCTAGTGTTTCAGCCTTCAATTCCAGATGTTGTACAAACCTGGATAGAATATACTACCACCGAAAGAACAGTGTTCTCTTCCTGAACCCTGCCTTTTGCTGATAAAATATAAAGTGTAAAACAGCAAAGAAAACTTTAGGCTGAGACTTCACCTTCAAAAGACAAAAGACATGTGGGTTACTTCTTAGCAGGAGTGAAACATATACATTTCAGTGAGAAAACGGGAAACCAGAGGTCACATTTGCTGTGGAACACATTTCAAGGTGGAATCAATATAAAAATGATCATTAAAGGTACCATGGAGAGCACAGAGGGCAGAGCAATAATGTTCAGAACACTGAAAGTAGAAGTGAGAGAGGAAAAGCTTTCTGTCTGCCCATAAATGTGCTTTTTATTTTTTTTTTAAGTTTATCGTGAAATATAAAGCACCACATACACAGTTGCAAAAACACTTTTTAACAAAAATTCCTAAAACGGGTATAGAAATACAAATATCTCTTGTCTTATCGAGTACTATGATCCTAACCCATACTCATTAGGGCTTAGCCATGACTGATGAGGTGGATTTCATGTGGAGCCTTGAAGAGTCAAGAGGAGGAATTAAGTATGTCAGGCAAGACTCAGACTTGGGCAGCTGGCTAATGGGTGATGCCATTCACTGAATGAGGAAGACAGGAAAATGAATGGATTCTGGTGAAAGATGAGGCTTTCTTTTGGACATGGTCTGGTTGCGGTATTTGTTTTGTTCCCTACTCAATTACCAGTGCTTAGCAGAGACCTGGCACTTAGCAGTTGCTACATAAATATTTGCCCAGTGGATGAATGAATAGCATAATGGAACTGTTAAAGATACAGTCGGAGAGATTTGGGTTGGACACGTAGATTTGGGGATCGTCAGTACTTAGGTGGTAATTCATGGAAATTTAAAAAGAATGAGAACATACAGCGGTTATAAAAGTGAATGACAGTCTTTTAAACTAAGCTCTATTTACTTATAGGCAACAGATGGTATCTCTGTAGTCCCTAGAGTTGGGCAGACACCTTTTAGGCCTTCATCCAAATGTAGGACTTTCTGGAAATGGTGTCATTGAGAATAAGAAAATGTGCTTGAAATCAGTCTTTTTTAAAAAAATTTATTTATTTATTCATTTATTTGGCTGTGTCAGCTTTTTTTCAGTTTATTATTATTTTTTAATTATTATTATTTTTTTTTACTTTACAATATTGGTTTTGCCATACATCAACATGAATCCGCCATTGGTGTATACATGTTCCCAATCCTGAACCCCCCTCCTACCTCCCTCCCCATCATTGCAGCACTGTTTATAATAGGCAGGACATGGAAGCAACCTAGATGTCCATCAGCAGATGAATGGATAAGAAAGCTGTGGTACATATACACAATGGAGTATTACTCAGCCATTAAAAAAATACATTTGAATCAGTTCTAATGAGGTGGATGAAACTGGAGCCGATTATACAGAGTGAGGTAAGCCAGAAAGAAAAACACCAATACAGTATACTAACACATATATATGGAATTTAGAAATATGGTAACGATAGCCCTGTGTGCGAGACAGCAAAAGAGACACAGACATATAGAACAGCCTTTTGGAGTCAGTCTTGTGCTGTGAATGAAGGGCAAAGAACAGGAAGAAGCAAAAGAACGAGATACGCATGTGGAGTTCCTTTGATATTGTGCTGTTTTACCTTTCACAGCAAGTCATTTAATCACCATATCAACACTGTAGGGTAAGGAGGGCAGATATTTAAAAATACATTTAATGATGTCTGTTCTCATTGGCCACACTCCTGAGATGATTGATTGGTACTTGAACTTCACTAATTACTAACTTGTTTGACTATTATTCTTGAAGGTAGGCATTGTCAGTCAGATTTCAGAAACGAGAAAAATGAGGCTCAGGGACTGACATTCCAAGGTCACAGTATTTAGAATTTTTGTATTTCAGCCAAGATGCGAGGATCTGCTGGACACTTATCCAATCGAAAACTTCCCGCAGCTTCTTTCCTGGAGGTTCCAGCTCCCTTTGTCTTCCATCCTTCATGGCAGAGAAGAAACCAGGGACTGAGGGTCCAGAATTCTGTCTATGTGGACCGTGGTCTCTGTCCTGCTGGCCTCCTGGATGAAGATATACTTAATGGGCTAGTGGTTGTTTCTAGCTGGAAATTCTCATGAAATAACCATGGAGTTGTTTATGTCTGTGTTGACTTTTGGAGTCTGCCTTCATCCTGGTTGGTTCACCTTCTTACTTTATCAAGTCACTGAATCTAAAGAAAGGAACTAAAACTCACCTCCTTTGCTCTGCTCTATTCTGCCTCCTTGTGGTTGCCCTCATACCAATACAAAACCCATTTTAAACACAGATTCTTACAAAACAGAATAAATCTTATGAAACAAAAGTAACTGCAAAGCATACGCTTGCTCTCTGTGCTCTTTGAATGAGGTCTAGATGTAATACATTTTAAGCGTGTAGACAATCATGAAAGTGATGTGCCCGTGGAATACTGAGTAGCATAGTTAAATGGGGTCTGGAATTACTCTGACAGATAAGACTGAAAAAAACCATTTCCAAAGAATCCTTTGATAAACTTCACCTAAAATTTACATTTTATATTTAGTCAAGCAGAGTTTTGAATTAGTTTCATACTAAAAACTCCAATTTGTTTAAAATGCCTTTTGTTGAAACTTCTTCAAGCTGTAATTAAGGATATTTTTTAACAATTAAAATCAAATAACAAAAATCCTTTAGATAGAGATAAATAGTCTCTTCAAGCACTCATAGGAATAACTTTTTAAAAAGTTTCTGCTAAAAGATTAACTGTAATGGTAATAACAGTGTCATAAACTCACAATTCTAATTAAGATTGCATTAATTAGCAGTACATTTTTATAGATTAAAATCCAAGAAAATGTATGTCTATGTGCTATGTGAGGGGGTATTAGTGCAGGTTTCTCAGTATTTTCATAGTTTTAATTATTTCAGAGAGATTTAACATCTACTCATTTGGATCTAATGAGCCTGGAGTCTATCTGAAGAAAGTGTGAGTTATAGCCTGAATATATGTCTAACATCAGGCCCAATTATGCATATAAATGCTAATCTTAGGAGCAGTGGGAAATAGGAATTCCAGCATCAAACCCTCTGTCTTTCTCCCCTTGCACACTCAAAAATTTAGATGCCCAGGAGATTTCTACTAAATAAATGATTTTGCATGTTCTTTTCCTCATGAACTCTGTCAGTTTAATTCAGGCTATCTTCTTTTTAAATTTATTTATATGTAATTGAAGGACAATTACAATATTATGTCGGTTTCTGCCGTACATCAACGTGGCGATTATCTTTTGACTCTCTTAGTCTCTCCTCGCCTTGGTCTACTACCAGAGTTACTTTTTTTGTGCATGTTTGGTTTGCCTTTGATACTAGGCATTCAATTCCGCCCCCCCCCCAACTTTTTTTTTTTTTTTTGGTCTTTGCAACGAGGGCAGCAAATTCTTCTAACCACTGAATTGTTTTGATGGGCATTTTGGCCAGTCCTGATCAGTCATGCTCTTTCTGCTGTTCCCTCTCAACTTTCAGCACGCTAATTTGTTCGGCTGTTAGCTGGACAGTACAATCACATTGACCCCTGGAACGTGCAGTATAAGCTACAGAAGAAATACACTCATTCTGCTCAGGAGAAGCCGGAGGAGGATGAGACTCCGGAGCTGTTGGAGTGGTCTGGCCACTTGAAGGAACCTTGAGATTTAGAAGAGAGCTAGGGGAAATGGACAGGGTTTCCTTTGGGACGAGTACCGGCAAAGAGCATCACTCCAACTCGCTGGCCGTTTTCTCGCCACCAGGTGGCGCCCGAGATAAAAGCAGCAGGGAGGAAAGCAGAGACCTCAGAACAGTCTTGGGGACACATTTTGGCCTCCTGGTTCAAGCAGCTAATGGAAGCTACTCCCGTGAGAACAGTTTTCTTTGAGATTTCTATCCCTTGCAACCAAATAGTCTATAACTGTTCCCTCTTTAAAGTAAGAATAAACCATTTAGTAGGACATTCAAGTCCCTTCACAATGAGACTTCAATCATTCTTTCAATATCATCTTTCTGTGCCCAACAGATACACAGTTTATTCCCAGGAAGGCTAAACTTATCAGTTTTTAATTTGTTAATATGTGTCTTTGTATACTTGGTAAACTCTTCATCTTCTGATTAGCTCAAATATCGCCTTTTCCAACAGTATTTCCCCAAACTCCCCAAGGAGAAATTACTCTCTTTTTTGATCCTCAAAGCTTGGGATCAAATTTCTTTTATTGTGCTGAAAATTTGTTTCTTGTTATTTTCTTCTATTTATAGACCTGTTATTGCAAAAGTAACACCTTGTTTATTTTCATATCTCTGCTGCTTGGTATAGTAACTGGGACAGCTCAGTCTGGTGCTCTAAAGGTGGCTGAATAAGTTTGAAAAAAATGTCCAAAATTCTCAAAATTACCATCTTACCTTTGGTATTTTGCCATTGAATGCTTTGTTAAAATGCAAGTGAGATTTTGAAGAATGTCCATTTAGCAGTTCATAGCTTTTTAAATTTATTTTTTAGCTGATTGAGCCCTAGTCTTCCCCCAGATTTACTGTGTCAGAATCACCAGGAAAGCTGATTCAAACACTGGGCCTTACTTACTGCCAGACATTGGGATTTAGCACATCTAGAGTGGGGCCAGATCTATGCATACTTTAAAAAGTACCTAGATGATCTGATTCTCAGACATGTTGATGACATATCCCACTGACACATTTAGGAAATGGCACTTTAAATCGAGAAACTTAGTTGATGGAGTCAGAGGATCAAGAAAATCTGGAGAGATAAATTGACTTGGAGTAGGGGAGGGTTGCAGGGAGCCGGCACTTGGCACTTAGAGGAAAAGGAGCAATAATGAGGGGCAGGAAGAGAAAAACCAGATGCAACTTGTGTCAAAGACGTTTCCTTCTCACTGTCCCCCCTTAAATCATTTTCGACTTTGCAAAGAATAGTCCTTTTCATGTATTTTTGAAATATAAAATCACTAATCTGTGGTTGAGTTTACAGAAGTCACTTATAATTTTACTTAACTTGTTTACCATTACATCATGTATGTTATAAACTAAGCTGATTGTGAATTTGATCAATGGAGCACGAGGTTAGTTTTTAATTTGTCTTTTATTTTTTATTGCATTTGTAAACTGAAATCTCTGTACTGTAAAAGACCCTGGAGGTTATAGCAATGCTATCAGAGTAGAAAGAAGAAAACTCACTACGTTTCGTTGATATTCTGTTGATAGCTTCAGAGCTGAGAATATTTTGTGAATAAGGTTAAATGTCCTAACATTTGGGAAAAACTAGGGGATTAATTTTTAATCTCATTAGTTCTGCAGATGATTAAGAAATAATGCCCAGTTGCTAAAAATGGTGAAAGAAGAGAGTGAAAAAGCTGGTTTGAAACTTTACATAAAAAAACTAATACCATGGCATCCAGTCCCATAACTTCATGGCCATCGAAAGGGGGAGCAGTGACAAATTTTATTTTATTGAGCCCCAAAATCATTGCAGATGGTGACTGCAGCCATGAAATTAAAGATGCTTGCTCCTTGGAAGGAAAGCTATGACAAACCTAGAAAGTGTATTAAAAAGCAGAGGCATCACTTTGCCAGCAAAGGTCCATATTATCAAATCTATGGTTTTTCCAGTAGTCATATTAGAGTTGGATCATGAAGAAGGCTGAGCACCAAAGAACTGATGTTTTGAATTGTGGTGCTGGAGAAGACTCTTGACAGTCCCTTGGAAAGAAGGAATTCAAACCAGTCAGTCCTAAGGAAATCAACCCTGAATATTCATTGGAAGAATGACAGAGTCAGTTCCTAGGTAGGTTGATAAGTCCAGGGTCCCCAAGGAGGAAAGAGGGGTCTGGAGCTCTCAAGGGGGAGAAAAGGACAAATGTTTTTGTTCTTTAAGCACAGAGCTGATAATTGCACAACAAAACAAATCATCTTGCTCAAGGATATGTTTTCCCTTAAATTCTACACCAATGGTTTTATAACAACAATGTATCCTGCTTGAGGACATGTTTCTTCTTTTTAAGAGCCTTCTGACTAATCCTGTTATCTTAAAATGTATATTGTAGGAGTAGGTCTGTTAAGACCTTTACAGCCTTGAGACATTCTTTTGATTAACTGTAATAACCAATTGAAAAAGTATGTAACTCTCTTGCTGAGATTAGCAAGTGGGGCACTCTGTCCTGCTTCTGATGTCTGTGTCAGAAGCTTTCTCTGTCTCTTTTTATACTTTAATAAAACTGCTACACCAAAGCTCTTGAGTGATCAAGCCTGGTCCCTGATCTGGAAGCTAAATCTTCTTTGGAGATCGTGAATCTGACATCCTTCACCATAAGCTATCAAGAACTGATGCTAAACGTGTAGCTTCAACCCTTTGGCCACCTGATGCGAAGAGCCGACTCATTGGAAAAGACACTGATGCTGGGAAAGATCGAAGGCGAAAGGAGAAGAGGGCAGCAGAGGATGAGATGGTTAGACAGCATCACTGACTTAATGGACATGAATTTGAGCAAACTTCAGGAGAGGGTGGAAGACAGAGGAGCCCGCAGGCCATGGGGTCCCAAATAGTTAGACAAGATTTAGTGGCTGAACAGCAACAACAATTTATCATGTTCTGCTTTCCTGTGAAAGTTACTAGGGTAACTAGCTTTGCATATATGCACCTTTGTTGCCAAAGTGATGTCTCTGCTTTTGAATATGAAGTCTAGGTTGTCATAGCTTTCCTTCCAAGGAGCAAGTTTCTTTTAATTTCACAGCTGCTATCACTGTCCTCAGTGATTTTGGAGCCCAAAAAAATAAAATCTGTCACTGCTTCCACTTTTTCCCCTTCCATTTGCTATGAAGTGATGGTACTGGATGCTATGATACTAGTTTTTAATGTTGAGTGTCAAGCCAGTTTTATTTTATTTTATTTTATTTCCACTCTCCTCTTTCACCTTCATCAAGAGGCTCTTTAGTTGCTCTTCACTTCCTGCCGTTAGAGTGGTATCATCTGCATATTTGAAGTTATTTATATTTCTCTCAGCAATCTTGATTCCAGCTTGTTGATTCATGCAGCTGGCATTTTGCATGATGTACTCTGAATAGAAGTTAAATAAGTAGAATGACAACATACAGCCTTGTTGTACTGCTTTCCCAATTTTGAACCAGTCTTTTTTTCCATGTCCAGTTGTAACTGTTGGTTCTTGACCTGCATATGGGTTTCTCAGGAGCCAGGTAAGTTGATCTGGTACTCCCATCTCTTTAAGAATTTTCCAGTTTGTTGTGATCCACACAGTCAAAGGCTTTTAAGCAGAACTAGATGTTTCTCTGGAATTTCCTTGCTTTCTCCATCATCCAACAAATGTTGGAAATTTGATCTCTGTCTCCTCTGCCTCTTCAAAACCCAGCTTGTAGATCTGTAAGCTTTCAGTTCATGTACTGCTGAAGCCTAGTTTGAAGGATTTTGAGCATGGCCTTGCTAGCATGTGAAATGAGTGTAGTTGTATGGTAGTTTGAACATTCTTTAGCATTGCCTTTCTTTGGGATTCAAAATGAAAACTGATCATTTCCAATCCTGTGGCCACTGCTGGATTTTCCAAATTTATTGACATGTTGAATGCTGCACTTTAACAACATCATTTTCCAGGATTTTAGATAGTTTAGCTGGAATTCTGTCACCTCCACTAGCTTTGTTCATATGATGCTTCCTAAGGCCCACTTGCCTTGGCACTCCAGGATGTCTGGCTCTAGTGAGTGACCACACCATCGCTGTTATCTGGATCATTGAGACCTTTTTTGTGTAGTTCTGTGTATTCTTGCCACCTCTTCTTAATATCTTCCGTGGCTGTTAGGTCCTTACCATTCTGTCCTTTATTGTGCCCATCCTTGAAATGTTCCCTTGGTATCTCCAATTTTTTTTAAAGAGATCTCTGGTCTTTTCCTTTCTATTGTTTTCCTCTGTATCTTTACGTTGTTCATTTAAGAAAAGTCTTCTTATCCCTACTTCCTATTCTCTCAAATTCTGCATTTATTTGGGTGTATCTTTCCTTTCTCCCCTTGTCTTTTTCTTCTATTCTTTCCTCAGCTACTTGTAAAGGCTTCTCAGCCTAAATATAGTATCACTGAAATAGTATTTGGCTCTAATTGTTGTAAGTTTTACTTGGGAGCCAATGCAAAATTAAAATAGTGAGTTTTCTGTTTTTCCTATATATTTACCATGCTATACCCAGGCCTATATAGTGCAGTTTAGTTTGAACAGGGAATATAAACCTTTATTTTCTAGTTAAAGGGATGGGTATTTCTAGTTAAATGGATGAATAAATAAGTGCATAAATGCATGAATGAAATGAAGGCTGCACAATATGATGGAAATATCAGTGGTTGCCCTTTTATGACAGTCAATAAAAGGACTAGAGTATTGATCAGTAGAGCTCTTAAATTGCTTTTTTGGTAAAGTGAAATTTAACCCTGGTGCTGAAAGCCTAACTAAAGGTATTTCCCTTGGACTCTGTCTTTGATACCAAGCCTGTTTGGTCCACATGATGAATTTATTGATTGGATATAGGATGATATATGTTAAATCATGAAAACACTGGCCTTCAGAGAATATTACAAATTATTTTGGGGATAGAAATAAAGTTATTTGAGAAGGAGAGAATGAGAGAAAAGAGAGAGCAAAAGAATAGAGAGGGAGAGAGCACTTCTGTTGAGAAAAGTCCTTGAGAAAAGTACATTAAGAAAAAAAATATACATATGTAACTAAGAAAAAATAGTATAACCAGGTCTATCATATCTCTATGACCATAATTGTGGTTATATCTGTATTTCAGATATATTTTTTTCCTTTTTGTCTTTGTATTTAGTTTGTTTTCTGTTTTGCTTTAGCAATCAGTGAAAAACAGAAATGAATCACAAACCTTTTGAATGAAGAATAGCTGATGTTCAGTAAATAGTTTAAACAGTAAAGGCCTGATGGTTAACAAGTTCTGTGCTTAGTGCTAGCAAGCCAGCATGTATGCACCCTGAGGGGCAGAGTCCAGACTCCTCCACCCCTCTCTCTGTCCCAGCAGACCTTCCAGCAGGCAAAGGCGCACCCCAAAGAGAAGGCCTGCCTGAGTGGACCCTCTCTCCTCCAGATGCCTCCCAGGGGCGTCACTTCTGTCCTGATGCTTCTCTCTGCCATCCTGTCTGGTTATATGGAGATCTTTTTTGCAGCTTTGGTTGTGTAAGAGGTCTTCTGCCAGCTTTCTATGTGAATTTCTCTGCATGTAGATGTATTTTTGATGTATCTGTCTGGAATGTGAACCCCACATCCTCCTACTCCGCCATCTTGATCCTCCTCCACTTTCTTGTTATTTTTGAGTTACTGAACCAATATATCTTTTTATAAAAAAGATAAGTTGTTGCAAATTGTATTTTCTCACAGTAAGAAATATGCAGAGCAGTAGTTAGCTTATTTTTGATAATAAAATTCCCAGGCATATAAAAAGGCATAAAAATGATATGAGTACCTGCATAAATACTAGCTTTAAGAAAAAAAAATATACAATAAAACTGAGTTTCCCTAGTCCCCTCCTACTCCTCATCTACTACCTTTAAGAGGTGGTGACTCGAATTTCAAAACTTCAAATACAGGTTTTTATATTTTTACTGTTAGTATTTTTTTGTGAACGATATGACTCTGCATGTGTCCATCTGTACTCTCATTTCCCTCCTCAGTCATGTGCTTATCAGTTTTGTCTTAATGTTTTCGAGGCTACATGATAAAAAAAAACATTTGGGGTGAGCAGCAAATAGTATCTTCCTGATGTGGGAGTCTTTGCACCGATTAAGGCTTAATTTGTGGCTAAATATGTGATTAATTATCATAAATGTTCCATTTGTTCCTGAAATCTATCTTTCCTCTGATTTTTTAATACTTCTCTGTGTGTCTAATACATGCGCATGTTTTCCTCCTATTTATTGGTCCAGTCTTCCATAAGCTCATGCTCTTATTTTGTCTGCTGATCTGTTAGCTCCTAAGAAATATATTTAATTTTTTTTCTGCATCCAGTACAATACAGATTTCTCATTTTGACTCAGTTTTGTTAATGTCTTTTTGCAACTATTTCACTTTTTGCTTCATGTCCTTTTTAGTTTGCATTATTAAGTACTAAGTGATTTAGAATTACTAAATTATGTCTTCCTGACTAATTAAAACTGTTTAAATGTTTCATTGCATTGTCCCATTTTATCTTTAGCAATGTATTTCTTTTTTAAACTTTGTTTGTTTGATAGTAATGTAGCTATACCTAAGTTTCACAATGGAGAAGGAAATGGTAACCCACTCCAGTGTTCTTGCCTGGAGAATTCCAGGGACGGGGGAGCCTGGTGGGCTGCCTTCTATGAGGTTTCACAGAGTCGGACAAGACTTAAGTAACTTAGCAGCAGCAGCAGCAGCATACTGATTTGGAAGGTATACTTTACTTCTTTAATCACCACCCTTAAACATTTAACATTCATATTTAACAAAACAAAGGTAATCAGTATCCCTGTGCTCCTTCTGAATAATATAGCATGCTTTGACTTCCATTACTTTCTTTCAATTTCCATAGAACTGTTTTCCAGTGTTCTGATTCCACAAGAGCAATTTTTATTTTTGTCTTCCAAATTATTATTAATGCTGTCACATTGTGTGGTTATCATTTGGTTAGACTCACTCACACATTTATGATTTTCTTTGATCACTATTACTTCTTGCATATCACTTTTTATTTTTGTTCATTTTCTTTCTAGAATTTCCTTTATTGAATGTCTGATGATGTTTAATGCCCAGGTTTGCTTTTCTGAAATGTCTTCATTTCCTTTTCAGGTGAAGGTATCCATTAGTACCAAATTCTAGCTTAACAGTTATTTTCATTCAAAGCCAGGTAGCTTTTCATGTTTCTTCAGTCTACTTGTTTCTTTGATGTATCTAGAGACTGACAGAGAAAATTAACCGTCAGGTCCCTTGGGCATCCTGTACTCAAGAAGCTGCAACTCATGCCCAGTTCTTTGTTATAGAGAAGTCACTGTTCCCTCATTTGCATGGATTTAAAAGTGAATTAACCCTAAGAGTACTGGAGAGTTTTATTAGTAGGCCTTCAGCTTTACACTTTCAGCTTTACATATTGCCACCAGCACTGCCTTTCATTAACAATGAGAGAGTTGAAATCCCTAGATCAGAAAGCTCAGCACTGTTCAGGTGTAGTCTCTCCATTGGTCATTATATTTGGGGTGGGCATCCCTCTGAAAATTTGTCAATTAGGCACAAAAGTGCAGTGACCTTTCACTACTAGGAGGAGCCTGGAAAATAGTCCATCTTTTTTATTTAGGGTGTGGTTCACCAACTGCATCAAGACAGGGCCAACCTAGACTAAAATCAGGCTTGAGCCATTTGAAAGAATCAGATATGTAACAGTGAGATTTGAGAACCATAAAAGGGAATTGACTTGGCTTCTCTGTGTGCAGTATATCAACAACTTAGACGTTTGTTTTATGAATCGTTACGGCACGTTACATTCAGTACCAGAGAACACAGTAATGGTGCAATTTCTCATGACTTCCAAAGTGGGTAAGGAACATAAACACCTAAATTAATGACAAAATTATTTTGTACCTAGACCCTTCAGAATTCCTCCCATCGTCCTTAAAACAACATGTATAAAGGGGAGCATACATAGAGATGACTTGGGGCATCTCACAACTTCTTGTTTCTGTCTGTCCTTTATCTTCTCTAATTCTAAAGGGGTTACATTGATACTTAGATTGTTTTCTCAGTAACTTGCATGCTATTCATGAAGTTCGTTTCATTTCCAAGAATTTAGTTAGTACCTGAAATAGTCAATGCTGTTACTACCACTGCAACTACAGGTAGGTCTAGGGTAACACTAGTTTCCAGGGAAGCCTCTCCTCCTTGAAAGGGGAGCTAGCTAGCAGGGAGTCTCTATAGATGGGTTACCCTTATGTTGTTTAGGACTTCCCTGGTGGCTCAGATGGTAAAGAGTCTGTCTACAGTGCGGGAGACCCAGGTTCAATCCCTGGTTTGGGAAGATCCCATGGAGAAGGAAATGGCAATCCACCCCTGCTCTTGCCTGGGAAATCCCATGGACAGAGGAGCCTGGTAGGCTACAGTCCAAAGGGTCGCAAAGAGTCAGACATGACTGACTTCACTTTCACTTCGCTTATGTTGTTTAGTGACAATCTGCTTCCTACTGCTACCATTAACCTCATTTTCTCTCTCATGTAAGTGGTAGTTCTGATCATCAGTCACACTGTCCTAGCAAGACATTTCTTCAGCATCCCTCATTGCTGGCCAATCACAGGGTCTTACATATCTTTCCTCTTCCCCTCACCGCACCAAAGACACTAGCTTTACATTTCTTGGTGAAGCTTTCATCTGTTTCCTGGGTTCCCTATATGTTGTGTGTGTGTGTGTGTGCGCGTGTGTCCACGCTAAGTTGCTTCAGTTGCATCTGACTCTTTGCAAACCCATAGACTGTAGCCCACCAGGCTCCTCAGTCCATGGGATTCTTCAGGCAAGAGTACTGGAGTGGGTTGCCATTTCCTCCTCCGGGGGATCTTCCCGACCCAGGGACTGAACCTGCGTCTCTTACATCTCCTGCTTTGGCAGGCAGGTTCCTTCCACAGGTACCACCTGGGAAGCCCTATGTCTTACTTCTCTTTAACTTAAGCCTTCGTCTAAACTGAGCATTTTCTTCCTATTACCTAGACTAGATTTTATTATGCATTGAGCAGTTGCTTTTTCTTCCCCAGATGACCTATGATTTTCACCTTTCCAGTCAGATTTTTCCATCACCTCATATTTTTTAATTGCTTGCCTTGTTTGTTTACTGAGTTGTTTGGGGAGGAGGAAGAAAGGAATTACTCAATAATTTCTATAATCAAAATCTTTTTTTTGTTGTTGTTTCCATGATGTTTGCCATTTGTACTATTGTCATCTGAGACATTTGAGTCTTTAAGTTTTCATCAGTGGTTTAAATAAACAGAACCATTCTCAGAGAAAAAGACTTCTTTAACACTAAGCTGCATGAAATGGTACTGAAAAATGACCTGCCAGCTCTCTGAGTAGGGCAAATGCTTGAGAATTTTATCATGAACATCAAGAAGAAGGAATGGAATTTAGGCCTGACACAAAATCATTGTCAAGGTCAATTAAAGCAGTTGATTAAATGGAAGCACTTTATAGAACATGTGTCAATAAATAAAGTAGGTGTAGACTTAAGAGATTTGAAATAGAATCCTTGAGGATTTTAAAAGACTTCTTGAGGCATTTCTTCCCCAACCCCCTGTAGAGCACCCAATTGAAATTTTGTGGCACATTTGCAAAGCAAAAATGGAATTGCATGAATTATGCACTGTGTTCTTAACCGCACGTAGGTAGTCTCTGTTACTGGAACCATTGTCACCTACCCCCACATCTTGTCTCTACATCCAAAAAAGAGATGATTTGTGCTATTAGACATGCCATATTGAATTTCAGGGAAGAAATATGTAGAATATCCAACTCCCTACATCCCAAACTGAAGCACTAAAGTTACACATTGAATGTGTTGTTCAGACAAAAACCAGTAACTTCCCTTTGATTTTTACAGTAGTTTATGCTGCCTGGAAATTCTGGGCTGGCATTTCAAAGTTACATTTTAAAAGAGGAAAATGAGTATTTTGGGATAATATTTCTTTTGGTGTACACTATGTCAGAATGCGTTTTTTTTCAATTGGTGAAGATCCCTGTTTGCTGGGTTTTATCTTTAAAGGCAGAAGAGATTGGAAAATGGCATGTGACTTAATTACATCTTTTTGTGTCTTAACGTCTAACCGTTTCTTCATAGTTTCTTCACCTGGAAAGATTAATTTAACTGCTACTGAAAACTGTCTGAAGATGAGAGTCAGTTTCAGTAAAAAAAGCAGGAGTAAACAGAGCTAACATATCAAATGTGAATGCCATGAAGCCTGAATAGAACACAACATGGATAAACTGATTTGTTCCACTCCATTCAGTTACATTGAAGTTGCAGAAGTTTGTAGGACTTTGATGTACATAGAGGTAAAAGGGGTATGTGTTTTCGTCAAACTGTATACTGATTGTTCAAGGCTCTGATGGTGAATAATGGTAGAACAGCAGAGGAGTTAGAAGAGTGTGAGCTTCTCATCCCAGCTCTGTGATTTACTAGTTAAGTGTAGGCTAGTGACCTAATCTGAATCTGTTTCCCACATTTGTCTGTCATAGGGTAATTGGTTAATATGGATAATGAGAAGTAAATAAATCATTATCAAAATTAAGCAAAATGAAAACCCAGTGCTTGGCATCCGTATATTGAGTCCTCAGTAAGTGCTACTTATTATTATTTTTATTTACTATTATTATCCAACAAAAGCTTATCATACAAACAATGGCCAAATTGTTATTTTAAACTTTTCCGAAGTTTTATAATAAATTAATGCTAGTTATAACCTTCGGAGAAGGCAATGGCACCCCACTCCAGTACTCTTGCCTGGAAAATCCCATGGGCGGAGGAGCCTGCTAGGCTGCAGTCCATGGGGTCGCTAAGAGTCGGACACGACTGAGCGACTTCACTTTTACTTCTCACTTTCATGCATTGGAGAAGGAAATGGCAACCCACTCCAGTGTTCTTGCCTGGAGAATCCCAGGGACGGGGGAGCCTGGTGGGCTACCGTCTATGGGGTCGCACAGAGTCGGACACGACTGAAGCGACTTAGCAGCAGCAGCAGTTATAACCTTATAGATGAAAGTTCCCATAAACTTGAAGAAGCTGTGGAAAAATTATTTTATAACATTTTTCTATTTTCTTAACTTTGCTGTATCCTCTTCCATGATTATTCATAAGATTTGAGCACTTCTGAAGTAAGTACTTGTCAATCCTCCTAACGGTCTCCAAGGAGAGAGATGTCAAAAAATTCATCTGAAGCCTATTTTGGTGTTTAAACATGCTGAGCCCATATCTCTACAATTTGACATTCAGTGGAAGCAATAAATGATGATCATATCATCAGGAAACCAGATCCATTCAAGACATTCCAGTGACCCATTCCTTTTATATTCCTGTGAGGAGATTTATATAGTTAGAATGGTTGTGTGGATATGTGTTTCCATGTGTGTGTATATATGCATGTATATTTAGGATGTCGAGACCCCAAGTTCGATCCTTGGGTTGGAAAAATCCCCTGGAGAAGGGAGTGGAAACCCATTCTAGCATTCTTGCCTGGTGAATTCCATGGATAGAGGAGCCTGGTAGGCTACAGTCCATGGGATTGCAAAGAGTAGGACACGACTGAGCGACCACCACTTTCACTTTCACTTTTTAGAATGCCAAGTTTGAATCTTTTAGTGGTCTGAAGTGTAATCCTCTCATGGAGTAGCCATGTGTTTGTAGAATTGTACTAGCCTTACTATTTAGTCAAGTAACATAATGCGTTTTATCTATGTCCTACCTCACCCAACATGTGCAGTTCTTTGCCTTATTTGGTTATACATGAATATGGAGAGACTTACCTGAAAGGCATATTTCTTTTTTTGAAAGCTTTTCGCTTGTTAGAATATATTATTTTTTTGAGAATATATTATTATACAACTTATTTGTTGAACATGCTACTTAGTCTTTTATTTATCTTCATTTGTATCCACTAAAGTATGTATGTATATTTATAAACTATGATGAAAAAGACACTTGCTAAATACTAGGCAGTCTTCTAGGTGCTTTATGTATGCTAGCTCATTTAATTAATTCCTGTCACAGGCATATGATTTAAGTACAAATTGCTGTCCTACAGAGGAGAAAATTTTGGCACAGAAAGGTAAAGCCATTTACCCAAAGACACATGCTGCTGCTGCTAAGTCGCTTCAGTCGTGTCTGACTCTGTTTGACTCATAGACAGCAGCCCACCAGGCTCCGCCGTCCCTGGGATTCTCCAGGCAAGAACGCTGGAGTGGGTTGCCATTTCCCTCTCCAATGCATGCATGCATGCTAAGTTGCTTCAGTTGTGTCTGACTCTGTGCGACCCTATGGATGCAGCCGACCAGGCTCCTCTTCCCGGGATTGTCTAGGCAAGAAGACTGGAGTGGGTTGCCAGTTCCTTCTCCCCAACAACACATAGCTAGATGTGTAAAATAGATAGGCAGTGAGGATATAGTGTATAGCACACTGAACTATAGATACCAACTTTTAATAACCCACAATGGAGTATAATCTGCAAACATGTTGTTCTCAGTCACTAAGTTGTGTCCGGCTCTTTGCAACCCCATGGACTGCAGCATGCCAGCCCTCCCTGTCCTTCACTGTCTCCCGGAGTTAGCTCAAACTCATGTCCATTGAGTCAGTGATGGGATCCAACCCTCTCATCTCTGTCATTGCCTTCTTCTCTTGCTCTCAGTCTTTCCCAGCATCAGAGTCTTTTCCAATGAATTGGTTGTTGCATCAGAATCTCTTTGCTGAGCACCTGAAGCCAACACAACATTACAAATCAACTCTACTCCAGTTTTTAAAATTTAATTAGTTTATTTTCATTGGAGGCTAGTTACTTTACAATACTATAGTGATTTTTACCATACATTGACATGAATCAGCCATGGGTATACATGTGTCCCCCTCCCCAAACTCCTCACCCACCTCCCTCCCCATCCAATCCTTCAGGGTCATCCCAGTGCACCAGCCCTGAGCACCCTGTCTCATGCATTGAACCTGGACTGGGGATCTGTTCCACATATGGTAATATACATGTTTCAATGCTGTTCTCTCAAATCATCCCACCCTGTCTGTCTCCCACAGAGTCCAAAAGTCTGTTCTTTATCTCTGTGTCTCTTTTGCTGTCTCACATAGAGGGTCATTGTTACCATCTTTCTAAATTTCATATATATGCATTAATATACTGTATTGGTGTTTTTCTTTCTG
>SJXQ01012886.1:0-20271 GCA_006408695.1 Aepyceros melampus
AAATTCTGTCACCCAAGAGGACTCTCATAAGGAGATCGGCATATTTGTCCAAAGAAACCTTGCAGACCATGAGGAAGGACTGGTAACATACTCCACTCTCACTCAGGGGAAAGCAGCTCCAGGGAGGGACAGGAGAGGGCATGAGAGAAAGGGCTCCCTAAAAAGTCACAGCAGCTCCTGGGAGGAGAAAGGACCATCCCAGGCCCCCAGCACATCAGGAAATGAGTTACTGGGACCAGGGCAGGAACTCGGAAACTTATACACCTGAGGCTATGCATCAACTGATCTCTACAGACAAGAGGCCCCTCTCCTGGATGCAGGCTTCTCTGCTCCCTGATGACACCTGGTGGGAACAGGTGAGGCCAGCAGGCAGAGCCTCTCACAGAGCCCAGTAGAAAGGGCTCCCTAAAGAGTCACAGCAGCTCCTGGGAGGGGAAAGGACCGTCCCAGGCCCCCAGCACATCAGGAAATGAGTTACCGGGACCAGGGCAGGAACTCGGAAACTTATACACCTGAGGCTATGCATCAATTGATCTCTACAGACAAGAGGCCCCTCTCCTGGATGCGGGCTTCTCTGCTCCCTGATGACACCTGGTGGGAACAGGCGAGGACAGCAGGCAGAGCCTCTCACAGAGCCCAGTGCTGGGCAGACACGTCAACAAGCAGAGGGGAGCCAGGGGGATGGGGACAGGAACCAGAGAGAGGCAGGCAGGGACAGATTATCTCTGATCCAGTTACAAGGAGTGGCCGTGACACCCAGCCCTGTGGACACCCTGTGTGCTTCACAGACCAATGGACTCAGTCCCTGCTCAGCAGCCCCGTTCCTCTCACACAGACAGGCTCCACCACCCTTACACACACAGCCTCACACACTCCCACATACACACACATATTCTCACACAAATACACACAATCTCCCACGCTACTCAAACACTCCTCACACTCCCTCATACAACACTCACACACTCCTCACATACTCCACACATACACACACACACTCTTCACACCCTCACACACACAAATACATAAACTCCTGACACACACATACACACTCACACACTCCTCACACACTCATACACACAAACTCCTCATACCCTCACACACACACACCCTCACACACTCCTCACCTGCACACACACACACACACACACACACACAGGCACAGAGCCTACAGGAGCACAACACAGGAAACACGGGGACCCGGGGCAGTGCTCACACACCAGGCAGGTGGAGCATGTGGGAACAGCCCAGAGTCCCAGCTGAGCTCAGTCGTTGGACCTTCCACACACTGGGAGCTACTGGGACTCCTAGAAGCTCCCTGAGAACAAGGGAGACAGCAGAGGGGACTCAGGCTGACCCAGCTCGGTCCAGACCAAACCTCGCTGCTCTGTAAAATCTGCCGCTACGACCAGTGTAGCCCACACAGGAGAGGGACCAGTGTTCACAGTCAGTGTGGCTCCTTTTTGGTCAAAAACACTGAGTCTCGGCTCCAGAACTCCAGACACTTTTCCCCTCACCAAGGCATCCACTCTCTGCTGTGGACCCAGGACAGAGGGCCAGCTCTTACCTTGACCAACCACCACGGTGCTGAGGAGGAGGACACAGAGTCCCCGCAGGGAGAGGTGTCTGCCCAGAGCCATCCTGACCCCACGTCCTCAAGGTCGCAGTCCCAGCTGCAGGATCAGCCTGTGAGGAGGCGTCAGGGTGCCGACTGGGGTCTATATAGACCACCCCTGACACTCTCCCTCCTGAGAGCCAATAGCAACACTTCTCACCATTTCAGGCACTATCGGATGCTGCATCTGCCACTTTCTGAAGCTCAAACACCAATGAGCTTCTGCATCTTCAACATCTCCTTATATGAGCAACACGGTCTTTGACCTCCTGCTTCCGTGGTCCTGAGAGCTGGGCCCCATAATCAGGGCTGGCATAGAAAACTATGAGTACCTTTCTTTCCTCCGCTCACCCTGGTGGATCCCCAAGGACTGTGAGATTTCACAGAGTCAGGTTGTGGAATCAATTGGCCCACGGGGAATAACCCTAGTGGAATCAAACACTGATCTTCCCAGTACTGACCTCAGGCTGGAAGCAGAGTATTACAAGAAGGCTCGAAATGCAAGAATGTTTATTGGGCCAGCAGAAAATGAGGATAAGGATTGAAGGAATTCACAGGTGACCATGGAGAAGGTGAGGTGGAAACCATTTAGTTGAGGGAATGAGACTGCAGATCTTTCTTCTCTTCTCAGAATAATCTGGAGACTGGGTCCTGGAGAAGGTGTCTTTCTGCTCAGTTGTGTCCTACTCTTTGTGACCCCTGGGCTTTTACCCCGCCAGACTCCTCTTTTCATAGGCTTTCCCAAGCAAGAATACTAGATTGGGTTACCATTTCCTTCTCGAGGTGTTCCTCTTGACCCAAGGATCAAACCCATGTCTCCTGTGTCTCCTGCATTTACAGGCGGGTTCTTTATTGCTGAACCACTGGGAAGCCCTATAAGGGATTTTCACACATGCTAAATCCCTTTCCCTTTATTGCATTTCATTTTATGTGAAATACCCCTTTCACCTAGTCAACAAATGATGCTTCAGGAGAGAAAGAGATTGCTGTTACAGGAAACAAAGAGAAAGTAGTAATCATTCATCCCTAGCCCTCCAAAATAGGAGTGGGGATCTCTAGAAGAAAATATGTAGCTTAGAAAGATTAACATTTTCTAAACTTCACGATTTCCCCGTTTGGATATTGAGAGTTTGGTTTGATAGGATTCAGAACCCACCTGTGTTATAAGCCATAACTAAAGAAGATGCAAAATATTATTTAAGGGAACTGCCCCCAGACACAAGGTAAAATAGAAAGTATTCTGCTGCACAGTGGCTGCAGGCAAGGGGCAAAGAAGAGGCAAATGAAGCAGAAAAGAGAACAGGGATCATTCGTTCTGAGTTCAAGAGGAAAGTAGTGGCAAGAATGGAAGCCCAGGTGGATTGAGGGCACAGAGCCAAGCAGAAGGGACTGATGTCCACTGTGGCCATTGCTACCTTGCTGTGTCCCACTGATCAGAGAAGCGCCCAGATGCTCTCCAGAAAGTAGCCCAGGGATGAGTATAGACCATGAGAAGGGCAGTAACGATGCAAGATAGAGCTCCCCCATTGAAATTCAAGGTCACTAACATACTGCCCTCATTCCTCATAATTCCTCAGCTAAAGATTCTCATGATGCACCTTCTAGTCCACACAAGCCCACCCGGAGGCCCCCTCACCCTGACTCTTATCCTTTCAGCACAAACTTGGGAAGGACCCGTCTGTGACACACATGCCCCAGAGTGCCCACCAGAGCTCAGAGACGGCTTCACACCCTCCCCCTCCCACACCTGAAGGCCTCAATGAAGCCAACACGGAGGGAAGCTGTGGGCCAGTCCACAGGCCTGTGACATCCCCCACTGGAAGGACCCCTCATCCTGGTCAGCAGACACAGCTTCTATAAAGATTCTCATGATGCACCTTCTGGTCCACACAAGCCCACCCGGAGGCCCCCTCACCCTGACTCTTATCCTTTCAGCACAAACTTGGGAAGGACCCGTCTGTGACACACATGCCCCAGAGTGCCCACCAGAGCCCCGAGACAGCTTCACACCCTCCCCCTCCCACACCTGAAGGCCTCAATGAAGCCAACACGGAGGGAAGCTGTGGGCCAGTCCACAGGCCTGTGACATCCCCCACTGGAAGGACCCCTCATCCTGGTCAGCAGACACAGCTTCTCCGTCCTGCCATACCCATCCTTCCTACTTGAGACTCAGGTAAATGAAAAGGGAGAAAAGTCAATTGAACACATGCTTTTCTCCCTCTAAATATGTTAATATTAACCTGTTATTTTATAACGCTTACTTGTCCTCTGTTCCTCTGACTTCCAAGCCCCCATCTGTACATGAACCTCATCTCCTTCTGGATGCTTTAACAGAGTAGTGATAATAACTGATTTTAAAGGTCAGAACCAGAATATAAACTCAGGCGCTGGAGTAGGAACAGGATCTGCTCAGTCACTAGAGTCAATGGTCTACTATGTCCTGCCATACCCATCCTTCCTACTTGAGACTCAGGTAAATGAAAAGGGAGAAAAGTCAATTGAACACATGCTTTTCTCCCTCTAAATATGTTAATATTAACCTGTTATTTTATAACGCTTACTTGTCCTGTGTTCCTCTGACTTCCAAGCCCCCATATGTACATGAACCCCATCTCCTTCTGGATGCTTAACAGAGTAGTGATAATAACTGATTTTAAATGTCAGAACCAGAATATAAACTCAGGCGCTGGAGTAGGAACAGGATCTGCTCAGTCACTAGAGTCAGTGGTCTTCTTACTACCCCTGGGACCCAGAATCACCATTCTTTACCCAGTTACGGACTCCACTCGACAGCATCACCAGAAACCACCAGACAAACACCTAGAATACAGGATGCACTTCCTGGAGTCCAGTCATTCCTCCCACAGGAGACACAGGGATGCGATTAGTGAACCAGGTACACATGGTCTCACCTCAAGTAGTGATAATAACTGATTTTAAATGTCAGAACCAGAATATAAACTCAGGCGCTGGAGTAGGAACAGGATCTGCTCAGTCACTAGAGTCAGTGGTCTTCTTACTACCCCTGGGACCCAGAATCACCATTCTTTACCCAGTTACGGACTCCACTCGACAGCATCACCAGAAACCACCAGACAAACACCTAGAATACAGGATGCACTTCCTGGAGTCCAGTCATTCCTCCCACAGGAGACACAGGGATGCGATTAGTGAACCAGGTACACATGGTCTCACCTCACGACTGAGACCTCACAGGTAACATACTGTTAGGGACTCCATACCCTGCTATAAGGATGGAGTGGGCTGGGAGGAGGGGCTAAGCTGGCGCTGGCAGGCTGTGCTCGGCAGCACCCTCTACCCCAGAGCTGGGGATGCAGGGTCAGCATGGACCAACTCACCCTCTGAGGAAGGTTCGTCTTCTCTGACACACAAGGAAATCTCAGTGTCTAACTTCATCCAAGATTTCAAGGAGGAAAGTTTTAGGGAGGACACTAACCCAGCTGCGTCCATGTGAACTTCAGGAGAACAGGCTCAGGAACCAGTCTGCCCCGGCCTGACTCAGACCTCAGCCACATACCATGTGTGTGACCTTGAACAGGGTCCTCACACTCTCTGCATAGTGGCTTTGTCTGTAAAAGAAGAGTTATACTTGTGTATAGATGACAGAGTTTTGGTTAAAATTAAATGAGTTGGCATTAGTAAGAGATATAACCCCCAGTCAACAATAGTACATCACCTTGGTGGAGAAGCAATATTAGGGCCCCTCTCTCTATCCCATCCCAGGAATCCCAGGACTCTAGAACAGGAATTCAATTCTGTTACCTGGAGCCTTGACTGGAGCTATCAGAACTCTCCCAGGACACATGCTGTGACAGGGATTGGGGCCAGGGTTGTGAGTCTTCCACACATCGCCCCTTCTCTCTGTGCCCCAGAGAGACGTTCTACTGCTCATGAACCTCGACCTTACCAACTGTGAACCTCATGAATTAAGTTGTTTACTTGCCAATTTTACTTTATACATGGACTTGGTAAAGGTTCTGTGTCTGATTCACCTCCCTATCCCCAATGCCTGCTAATTAAAAATCCTAAATGATGTCTCTTATATACCTGAGTGAATGAATGTTAGCCAGGTATTTTACACAAATTATTTGAATCAAAAGAAATCTTTTGAGATATAATTTAACTTGATGTGAGGACAACAGCACAATGCAAGTTGTGCACTTGTTGTAATGCTATTTCAATATGATTAAATGGCATAAGCTATTACTTTGTCGACTAAGATCCATCTAGTCAAGGCTACGGTTTTTCCAGTGGTCATGTATGGATGTGAGAGTTGAACTGTGAAAAAGGCTGAGCACCGAAGAATGATACTTTTGAACTATGGTGTTGGAGAAGACTCTTGAGAGTCCCTTGGACTGCAAGTAGATCCAACCAGTCCATTCTGAAGGAGATCAACCCTGGGATTTCTTTGGAAGGAATGATGCTAAAGCTGAAACTCCAGTACTTTGGCCACTTCATGCGAAGAGTTGACTCACTGGAAAAGACTCTGATGCTGGGAGGGATTGGAGGCAGGAGGAGAAGAGGACGACGGAGGATGAGATGGCTGGATGGCATCACAGACTTGATGGACGTGAGTCTGGGTGAACTCCAGAAGATGTTGATGCACAGGGAGGCCTGTCGTGCTGTGATTCATGGGGTCGCAAAGAGTCGGACACGACTGAGCGACTGAACTGAACTGATGTGTGGTTCATTTCCACACTTCTCTGCAATGAATGCAGTCAGTTGCAATACCAGAAACAAGGCTACCCCATTACAAGAGCAGTGCTGGGAGAGCCAGTTCTAAATACGTATAAACACTGCATCTCTGTATATCCGAAGATAAAGAAGACAGATCTCAGCACACTGACAGGTGAACACCATGAAGCCTCCTGCTCTGGTCTTAATCAGATAGGGCCATGTGGTCCAGATGTTTATATATGTATCATTTGGCATATTTTCAGTTCAAACCACACTTAACTGTAACAGGAAGAAATCCGGTTATAAAAAAATTTAGTTTAACAGCTTCTGTATTGAATTAGAAGTACAGAAGTAAATACCAGGAAGAATCCTGTCTTTAACTTAGACTGTTTCATCTTATGGATTGTAAAGCAATACAATATGTAGCATTATTATTCCCAAATCACCATGAAAATATGGAGGTTTCAGAGGTTAAGTAATCTCTTTGCTGGGAAAATTAATAATTAAATATCTTTGGTAGAGGGACATTTTTCAGGACCAATCAGAGTGACTAATATAAAAAATATTTTTGGATTAAAAAAGAACTATACAACTTTAATTTCTATCCCCTTCTGATGCCTATGTCAGAAGCTTTCTCTATCTCCTTTATACTTTAATGACTTCCCTGGTGGCTCAGAGGTTAAAGTGTCTGCCTCCAATGCGGGAGACCCGGGTTCGATCCCTGGGTCGGGAAGATCCCCTGGAGAAGGAAATGGCAACCCACTCCAGTATTCTTGCTTGGAGACGCTCATGGACTGAGGAGCCTGGTGGGCTGCAGTCCATGGGGTCACAAAGAGTCGGACACGACTGAGTGACTTTACTTACTTACTTACTTATACAACTTTAAAAGGAAACAATTAATTGAGTTGTTACACCAAAGGTTTGGAGACCCACCTCACCATCTGTGTTCCTTGTATGGATGAGACCCATGTTGGTAAAGGCTTCTTTACTAAAGACCACTTCATCACAAGGGCATGTGATGAGCTTGGTCATGAGCTGCCTGAGGTCCAGCCTGTCATCTCTCTTCAGCCCTTTACAGTCTATAACCAGCAACATCTAACAGAGATCGTGGCACTGAATTGGCCTCAATTCATTCCTCCGTAGTGCAGCTTCAGATACCCAGAGACCAGAGCAATCAAAGCTACTAAATCAAAGACAAGCAGCTTCTAAGTGGAGAGCATGCAGACCAAGGACACTTCCCCGCTGCTGTTGGGAAGGAAGAAACCCTCTCGCACAGACACCATCTGGGGGAGGAGAGACAAGAAGATGTCTCCTTAAATACAGGAAAACCAGTCTCAGCAGGGAGCTTCAATTAGAGTTGACAAGATAATTATTACCATAAACCCGAGCTAACTTGGGGGACAAATTTTAAATCGGAGAGTCTGTGATTTTAAACAGGAGAGTCTGTGTTAACTTTGTGGAACTTTCAATCCATGCAAACACCACTTGCTACTGCACAAGATGCAATCAGTTATAAAAATAGTGAATATTACATTTATGCATATTTGAATTCCAGAGGACACATTTTCAAGCCCACTACAGAAAGAAAATATGTGTATCTTTCCCTGTTTTTAGATGCACAGAGTTGTCACCTCTGTGAACTCTTTCTAATTCCTCCAGCTCAAAATTACTGCTGTGTCTCTTCAATCTGTAAAAACTTTCTTCTTGTCTCTAAAGTGGGGGCTTCTTGAGAGCAAGTATTCTGTCTTGTTCTTCAATGTCTCTATAAGGTCAAGTAAAGACACATAGAAGGAGTTTAACAAACATTGGATAAGAAATGAATGCATGAACAAATGTTGAAAATCACTATGCAGTGAGTGATACTGAGTGGGGAAGGGATGCGGGGGCACAAATCTGACTGACCCCACTCGGCACAGACTGAGGTGGAGTAAGGAGTCAGAGACACAACAGCCAAATGATCCAAACAGAAAATGCCTTCAATCCCACTCCAGAGGGTCAGATCATGTTCAATCTCTGCACAAAGCTGTACCTCAGAAGCTTCTCCAAGGTGAGAAAAAACTGACAGCACTGCTCTCAGGAGTTCTACTGAAGGATGTGGATAGACAGTAATACTCGTCAAATAGCTGTATTTCTACTCCCTGGTGACTCACTGAGGCCAATGAAACAGGCACCTGTGTCACTTCTGAGTGGAGGCATGAAAAGCCCAAGTGTGACTCTCTAGTCTCTCTCTTTTTCCTGCCCCAGAGGCTGTATGTTCCAGATGGTGCATGTGCAAGAGCCTTACTGATCACAAACATCTGTAGGCTGTGATGAGTGTGTGTGTCTGTAAATGAGTGTGTGTGTGTGTGTGCATTTGTGTCTGTGTGTGTGTATGTATGTATGTGAGATTTGGGGTCACTTTTTCCAGCAGCAGAGCAGAGTCTCTTCTGATGGATACAAAGTGGAAAGAAGACTTGAAGACAGAATCTGTCACATGAAGCAGGTACTTTCCTGGATCTCCCTTCCTTCTGTGTCTTCATCCCAAGCTGCTCCCTCAGGTCTCACCTTGCTTCCTCTGTTGAGGGTGGTTGTTTCTCAGTCACCATTTCTGATTGACCAACAACTAATGCAAGTCCTGTCTAAGTGCACCTGCCCCTGGTGCATCTCCTGTTCCCCTTACATCACTCTGTGCTGACAGTCAGGCTCAGTTTCCCAAATTTCTCTCTTAGCTTCTTGACCTTCATCCTTAACAGCTCTTCTTTCCTCTGAATTAGTCAGTTCATCATCTTTGATCCTGCTTTTACCTTCCACCAATCCTGTACTAATGAAAAGGCAGCATGTACTTTCTAAGCCCCCTAGGTTTTTTCTTGATTTCCTGAACAAATTTGATTCCTGGATTTAGTGTTCCATGCACTTAATAAAATACTTCACATCTAGTTAAGAAAGGATTTTGCTAAATTATTTTTTCCTCATCTCATGAAAATGGCTGTTTCAAAACCTATATCCTTGTGAGCACAGCCCTAGGGCTTCCCTCATGGAACTTACAAGGGGCTGGTGTAAGGAGAGGCTGTGAAAGTGAAGCTTCATTAGCTTCATGATTAATTCACCTCTGCTCAGAGTTGATGTAATGACCAACTCCAGAGCTACTGAGCTCCTGTGGGTGGTCATTCTTAAGCCTCTTAAACCTAAGATTAGTGCCACTGGGATGGCACTCATAGTTCAAAGGCTGAGTGGTTGCTCAGACTTGAACTCTATGAACTGATCCTCTATTGCACATGGAGCTTTGGTGCAGCTGAGTCCAGGCTGCAGAACAGCTTAAGAACACTGGAAACACAGTAAAATGTGTTCCTCCTTTAACAGTAAAAGTCTGTAAATAGATTCTGTTTTCCTTATCATCAAATTCTTCCGCATCTGGGCATGCTCCCCAAGGCCCCTACAGGCTGCAGGCATCTGCTGAGGCCCTGCCAAGGGCCAGTATCGGAGTGAGGCCTGTTTCTGTGTATAAGATCTGTATTTCCACTCTCTATAAGTTAATAGATGCTCAGTTCAGTTCAGTTCAGTCTCTCAGTCGTGTCCAACTTGTTGCGACCCCATGAATCGCAGCACACCAGGCCTCCCTGTCCATCACCAACTCCCGGAGTTCACCCAGACCCACGCCCATGGAGTCAGTGATGCCATCCAGCCATCTCATCCTCGGTCGTCCCCTTCTCCTCCTGCCCCCAATCCTTCCCAGCATCAGAGTCTCTTCCAATGAGTCAAATCTTCGTATGAGGTAGCCAAAGTACTGGAGTTTCAGCTTTAGCATCATTCCCTCCAAAGAAATCCCAGGGCTGATCTCCTTCAGAATGGACTAGTTGTATCTCCTTGCAGTCCAAGGGACTCTCAAAAGTCTTCTCCAACACCACAGTTCAAAAGCATCAATTCTTCGGCGCTCAGCTTTCTTCACAGTCCAACTTTCACATCCATACATGACTACTGGAAAAACCATAGCCTTGACTAGACGGACCTTTGTTGGCAAAGTAATGTCTCTGCTTTTCAGTATGCTATCCAGGTTGGTCATAACTTTTCTTCCAAGGAGTAAGCATCTTTTAATTTCATGGCTACAGTCACCATCTGCAGTGATTTTGGAGCCCAAAAATATAAAGTCTGACACTATTTCCACTGTTTCCCCATCTATTTCCCATGAAGTGATGAGACCAGATGCCATGATCTTCGTTTTCTGAATGTTGAGCTTTAAGCCAACTTTTTCACTCTCCACTTTCACTTTCATCAAGAGGCTTTTTAGTTCCNCAAAAATATAAAGTCTGACACTATTTCCACTGTTTCCCCATCTATTTCCCATGAAGTGATGAGACCAGATGCCATGATCTTCGTTTTCTGAATGTTGAGCTTTAAGACAACTTTTTCACTCTCCACTTTCACTTTCATCAAGAGGCTTTTTAGTTCCTCTTCACTTTCTGCCATAGGGTGGTGTCGTCTGCATATCTGAGGTGATTGATATTTCTCCCAGCAATCGTGAGTCCAGCTTGTGCTTCTTCCAGCCTAGCGTTTCTCATGATGTACTCTGCATAGAAGTTAAATAAGCAGGGTGACAATATACAGCCTTGATGTACTCCTTTTCCTACTTGGAACCAGTCTGTTGTTCCATGTCCAGTTCTAATTGTTGCTTCCTGACCTGCATATAGTTTTCTCAAGGGGCAGGTTAGGTGGTCTGGTATTCCCATCTCTTTCAGAATTTTCCACAGTTTATTGTGATCCACACAAAGGCTTTGGCATAATCAATAAAGCAGAAATAGATGTATTTCTGGAACTCTCTTGCTCTTTCCATGATCCAGCAGATGTTGGCAATTTGATCTCTGGTTCCTCTGCCTTTTCTAAAACCAGCTTGAACATCTGGAAGTTCACTGTTCACGTATTGCTGAAGGCTGGCTTGGAGAATTTTGAGCATTACTTTGTTATTGTGTGAGATGAGTGCAATTGTGCAGTAGTTTGAGCATTCTTTGGCATTGCCTTTCTTTGGGATTGGAATGAAAACTGACCTTTTCCAGTCCTGTGGCCACTGCTGAGTTTTCCAAATTTGCTGGCATATTGAGTGCAGCACTTTCACAGCATCATCTTTCAGGATTTGAAACAGCTCAACTGAAATTCCATCACCTCCACTAGCTTTGTTCATAGTGATGCTTTCTAAGGCCCACTTGACTTCATATTCCAGGATGTAATCTTAAGCAACAGAATTTCTGTTTGGTTCCTTCTCTTTTTTTTCCTCATTGCACAGTTGCCTGACCAGGAGAGAATACAGGCACAGCAGTGAAGCATCGAATCCTAACCACTAGACCATCAGCAAGCTCCCTGTTTGCGTCCGTTTTTATGATTTCAGTCTCTGTACAGGAAAAAAAAACAACTGAATTTATTCTGCGGAGCAGCTCAGAGCCTGGGCACAACTAGTCTGTGCTCTGGGACCCGCAAACTGCCAATAGGAGCCAGCCTGCTACACCTACTGACGCCTGTGCTCCACAGCACGAGAAGCCCCCACAGTGAGGCCTGCTGTCCACAAAGAAGAGCAGCGCCTGCTTCCCGCCACTAGAGGAAGCCCATGGGTGTCAACAAAGACCCAGGGAAACCAAAATTAAAACAATAATAATAACAAGAAATAATCATTTTTCAATCTCATTTTGTTCACATATTCTTTCCCTGGATTTGATTGTTTTTCTGCATCTTTTGGAGTTCCCTGAGCTTCTTGGTGGGTCTACTTTATTTCTTTCATCATATATCATTTATTTCATCACTTCCCAGTGGTGAGTAGCCATGTAAGCTGTCCTGGGAGAACTCCTGGGCATCTTCTAATCCCCAAGCACAGCCTAGAACTATGAAGACTGCAAGCGTGACTGAAGGTCAGAGCCCTGGACACCATGCAGAGCTATCAGCCAGCAACTGGGTGAGTTCAACTCACAACCAGGCCAGCACTCTCAGGTCTTACATTAGTTCAGCGGCCTCTCCACATGTCCACAGTGGAACTGGGGGGGAGGGGGTGTTGTGAAGTGTAATCTTTACTTGGCCACTCTTACATGACAGCTCTCTCTACCCTGAAGAATCACAGCAGGATCACATTTACTTTTTCAGTAGTAACCAGATTAAAGCAATCTTGAAACAGATTGTTTTCAGAGGAGCCCATTAGTCTGAAATTCTTCCTTTAAGAATTCAATCATATCAGGCCCCTCCATCCACATCTTTGAAATGTAAATAGACAAACGTACCTGATTTCCCCATCTATCCCTTCTTCTGGATGCCCTCTGTCTAGGTCTCCACTTTCTTGCCCTCTTGTCCCACGTGGATTAGGCTGTGGGTGAGCACCAATTTGCCATCCATCAACTTAGAGAGAGATATGAGCTGATATAATTTGCTCAGAAGGATAGATAATTGGACAGACAAGAAATGGCAATGTTCGGAAGAAATAGGCAGGGGTGGAAAGAATGCATTCATAAGGATTTGATAACCAACTAGACATGGGAGAAGAGCAAGGAAGACTCTATATCTGCTGGAGGAATAAGCAGATAAAGTAACCTAGGAAATGAGAGATGAAAAGGCAGAGGTAGTTACCTAGTGTTAGAGTTTTAATTGGCCCGTGAACACTTAGGCAGGTTAAGGAAAACTGTATCTCTTTTATCCCAACAGCAAACTCCAACTTTGAAACTCACACTCAAGTCTTGTGCCCAAGAACAGGTTAAAACAGGTGATGTGACATCTCAAGGAGAACATACAGGAATGTTCAGGATTGGATTTTTCCCATGAGTTTGTGAAATCAAAATATCTCCTGCCATATCAATAAACAAGAAATGTCACAGCCATCAGTGATCGCGGGTCTCCAAATGTGAGTGAGGGCTCCCAAAACTTTGATCCTGGGGATGCTGCCACCCCCCATGCTGATTGCTGAGGAGCTGGGAGAATGCAAGCAGCAGCCGTCTGCCACTCCTTAAGGTGAACAGGGAACCAGGGTTGCCCCCAGATAGCTGAGCTGCATGTGGAAGGATTGAATCTAGTGAGTCCAGAGGCTTGCATCTTCCCACACATAGAATGCTACATTCCTTAACTTGACACCTGATCTCTGATGTTCAGACTCCCTGCTCCCTTTGTTGCAAACTTGTGTACAGCCTGACTTCCCCTGCTGCCTCTTTAGAGCAGTTTTCTCAGAGCTACTGAGATGCTATCTCCAGGGCCTAGAGTCCTAAGCATTCCCACCAAATAAAATAACTCTATCAGGTTCTGACTATACCTTTCGGTAAACAAAGTCATATTGCTAAGGAGGGTGTGAATGTGGACCAAGTTTAGATACTTTTTCTAAGCTAGAGTGACCTGGAGATTTGTGATCCCAGGCAAATTCATGGCCTCATTAGCCTTTGAAGGAGGTAAGAAAACAGGGCAGTGCACTCATCGTGTATTTCCTTTGAGGAAAATGGTGTTTGAGGACCAATCCTCTAAAAGCATTTGACATGGAACTTGGTAATAATTAACAAAGAAAAAAATTTTTTTTTACTTTATTCAGATTATTTCATTTTGAGCAATTTCCATATAACACAATCACAGGTCAGCACTGTTCTATTGAGATACAGGCAATTAGAATATCTGCGGCATGATCTTGTATTTAATACAACATCATGGAAAAGTCACTGTGGATGTTCCCAGGGCACTCAGTTCAACATCATCATACCCAGGGTCCCCTTTCTCCCCCTGGAGCAGCCAGGGGCTCTCTTCTCCTTCCCCAGGATCAGCTTCCTCTCTAAAGACGTTTAGAGAAGAGCCTGAAAGAGGAAAGAGAGGTATGATTTAGAACAGAGAGAAGGGGGCCAGACAGTGAGGAGGAAGCAAGTTAAGCAAGTAGTGATGACAAACCATCCCTGGGACCCAGGAGTGGGCAGGGAGGCTCAGACTATTTCACATCAGTTACAGTGAGGATGGATCCCAGCAGTCCTCTCAGATCCAGTCCATTTACTCTCTGGGGCGTCAGCTCCTGTGGAAACCCTGCATCACAGGAGACCTGTGCTCACACAGGAGCTCTGAGAAGACCTGCCTCCAGGCAGTCAAGTGCTTGTTATTCAGTTGTGTCTGACTGTTTGCAGCCCTATGAACTGTAGCCCGCCAGGCTCCTCTATCCATGGGATTCTCCGGGCAAGAATACTAGAGTGGGTAGCCATTCCCTTCTCCAGGGGATCTTCCTGATCCAGGGATCAAACCCGGGTCTCCTGCATTGCAGGGAGATTCTTTACCATCTGAGCCACCAGAAAGCCCAGCATGATATTACCCTGCATGAGATTCTCAAATGCATGAGAAACTGTAGAGAGGCTGGTCATTGAGGAGCTCAAATTCATCCTTTCCAGGACAGAACCAAAGATTACATGGGATCAGCTAATCCTACTCACCTATCTGAGACCTCATCCCATCCCCCTTCTTTGGGAGCACTTCCTCCTCACTCCCCTCAGAGGCAGGAGGAGCCCCAGGCACTAATACCTCTTCAGCATCATCATAACCCTCACCAAGGGCATAGGTCTTCTGATCTGGAGCTTCTGAGGGCAGAGCAGGGGTCAGATAAAACCACAGGAAGTGGGTTGGTCTGGGAAATACCTAAGATCCCTTCTGACCCAGAGTTTCTGAGCTGCTAAATAGAGGCACCAGTCACTCCTTGTTTCAAAAGATTTTTTTTCTCTTAGACCATGTTTCATTTTGATGTGTCCACAAACCAAAACATGATTTTACATATCTTAATATTTCCTAACTGAAAATATAGATCTCAAAGCAACTATCCCACCATTGAGCATTACTAAAGTATTTTGACAAACTGCTTTACTGATGTTCTTTTTCAAACCAGTGTGTGTCTCTTGTGATTCTGAACACAGAGAACCCAGCCCCAAATGTGAGACATCACAGAACAGCCAGAGAAGGAGAAGGACAGACCCGATCTGGACACAAAGGATCTCTCTGGTCCATCAGAGGAAGACTGTTCCCCTTACATCTCCTCTCTATGAGGAGGGAAACTCTCCTCCGCAACACTCAGCTGAAGCAGGTCCACCTCTATTACCTGGAGCAGATCTGGAGTCATTGTTGTCCTCACCACCTGACAGGAAGCCTAAAGTGGAGAAAAAAACACACAGAATGACCCTCCCCACACCACAGGACCTGAGTTAAGGCTGAGAAGGGACAGGTGTGGCTCTTGCAGTGTAGACAGAGGCTGGGGGCTCACAGGGCTGTGAGAGGCCATCCTGCCACTTTGGAGAACCGCCTCTGTGAGCCTGGGGAATGTGTGGGGTCTGCAGATGCTGAGGAAATGCTCACACCCAGTGGGTGTGACAACCAGAGGTTCCAGGAGGGCAGACAGAGACACCCACCTGGGCTGTCCAGAAGACTCTCCTCTGAGTCACAAGGTGATCGAGCTCCTCATACACAGCTTCAGCAAGAGCATCTTCATAGCTGGATAAGGCTGATCAGAGATGCCGCCCCAGACACCCTGATCCAGCAGGCTGAGAGATCCCCTAGCTGGTCAGAGGTGCTGCCCCAGACACCCTGGTCCAGCAGGCCCACCCTTTATCTCCCCGATGTTCACACAGAAGCTGCCTGGACCTTGGCATCATCTCCCACCCCGTGTACCATGTCAGCACCTTCTCCCCTCATCTGACCTGAATTCACAGCTCAGCCCCGACTCTGTCTGCTCTCACAGGAGAGGCCATGACTTATGAGAGTTCACGCCCCAGTCCTAAGAACCTCTGTCTACTCACCCCTTAGAGCTCAGCACGGAGTGCATGGAGTTCTTCAGACTCACAACAGAGACCTGGCCCAGGTTCGCCTCCTCACACCTGTCCCGTCTCCTGCCTCCACACACTCTCCCTGGTCCCCAGTTCCCCCTGCAGCCCACCTCTGCGCTCTGCTCTCCATCTGAGCACCTGAGTCACCAGGATGATGAGGACCAGGAAGAGAAGGGACCCCAGGATGAGGCAGAGGACCCCAGGCAAGGAGAAGATGCCAGGGAGAGGACTTGAAACGGGTCTGGACCCTAAAGAGAACAAGGCAACAGGGTGTGGGGAAGGTCCTGGGCACAGAGAAATACCCTGTGCCAGCATTTCCAGGGACTCCAGACAGTGGCATCCCAGCCACAGACACAAATGCACTGACAGTGACCTGGTTCCCCCAGGTCTCATCCTGAGATGGGTCAACTCCACTCTGGCTAGTGTGGCCCCAAAGCAGAGCTGGGGATTGTCAGGGAGCCGCCCTGCTGAGACAGCCTCTGAGGACCTGGCTCATCTCTTCTCCGTGGGCTTCAGGAGACAGAGCGTCAAACAGTCCTGGGACCCGCACCTTACTGAAGAGGAGCAACACTCAGAAGCCGGTGGGAGAACCTTAGATTCTGCAACACAGGAACCAGTCTCCCTTGGACCCCCATGAGAAAAATGTGGTCCCAGGAACCAAGGCAGAGGAGTTCCCCAACATAACGCCCTGGGCTCCTCTCCACCAGCCAGGGCTCCTCAGGCTCTTTCCTCTCCTGAGCTGTCAGAGAGCCACAGAACAGGTCCCCAGACCTGAGTATTCTCTCCTGCCCATGGGTGTTCACAGTACCTGCTGGAGTTGGGGGCAATGTTTTCCTTACACCTAAAGAGAAAAACAGCAGTGTGAGGCAAGGGAATCGGCCAGAAAGCAGGGCAAATCCATTTTTCCCTCCTGAGCCTGAAATCACCCCTCAGGCTCCACACCAGTGTCCCGTCCTCCCAGCTCCCCGGTCCTAGATCAGGACCTGGACACTGTCTGAATACAAACTCCCCACCATGCCCGGTCCAGCCCCCTGTCCCCGTGCTGCCCCAGCTCACCCAGGGTGGACCCCGAGCCCCTCACTCACCAGAGCACCTCACACCAGCATCCTCCTCGTGCTTGCAGTCGCTCTGCCCCCAGGGCTCTGCAGCACAGTCCCACAGGGAGGATTCCCGGCCCCCGCACTGCACCTCGTCCAGCCAGATGCTCCCATTTCCAGGGCCGAATGTCGCGGCCCGCATGGCTTCCAGGGCCTGGCCACAGCCCAGCTGCTGACACACAACCTCGGCCTCTGCCAGGCTCCAGGAGTCATCGCACACGGTGCCCCAGGAGCCGCTGTGCCAGACCTCCACCCGCCCTGAGCACTCGCTGTCTCCTCCCCTGAGCCGGAGCTTCTCTCTGTCTGAAAAGGCAGCAGCCCCTCCTGTGATTGCCCTGGTGGGAGGAAGGAGCCCCTGGGAGCCACAGGGCAGGGGGCAGGGCTGACGTACCTGTGCAGGGGGCAGCAGTTGGACAGCTCTTGGGTCTTCTTCCTGCAAACAAGAAGAAAACACTGGATCAGGAACAGCTGGGGATGGTCTTGTCCCAAATGAGATTATCTAAGGCCCTTGGGTCAGTGCAAATAACACGTGAAAACACAGGCTCATTCATTAACTCTGGGCTGAAACTTTCACTGCATCTGATCACCAGCTGAAATTACTTTAAATATTTACTTGTTTATCAGTCTTCACACCCCACAGCAAATATAAACACAGCCATCTACAAATGTACAGATACACTCCTCTGAATAAAAGGTCCATTAGAAGAAGGACCTTGTATATCTTATATGTGCCATTTTTCTGCTATTAGGACAGTGCCTGCACATTGTATGCACTCATTCAACAAATATCTATGGAAAACCTTTTCTAAATACCTAGATAAGGGCTTTGCTAAGTCACTTCAGTCGTGTCCGACTCTATGCGACCCCATAGACGGCAGCCCACCAGGCTCCCCCGTCCCTGGGACTCTCAAGGCAAGAACACTGGAGTGGGTTGCCATTTCCTTCTCCAATGCATGAAAGCAAAAGGTGAAAGTGAAGTCACTCAGTCAGGTCCAACTTAGCGACCCCATGGACTGAAGCCTACCAGGCTCCTCCATCCATGGGATTTTCCAGGCAAGAGTACTGGAGTGGGGTGCCATTGCCTTCTCCGAGATAACCCCAGGCAAGGAGAAGATGCCAGGGAGAGGACTTGAAACGGGTCTGGACCCTAAAGAGAACAAGGCAACAGGGTGTGGGGAAGGTCCTGGGCACAGAGAAATACCCTGTGCCAGCATTTCCAGGGACTCCAGACAGTGGCATCCCAGCCACAGACACAAATGCACTGACAGTGACCTGGTTCCCCCAGGTCTCATCCTGAGATGGGTCAACTCCACTCTGGCTAGTGTGGCCCCAAAGCAGAGCTGGGGATTGTCAGGGAGCCGCCCTGCTGAGACAGCCTCTGAGGACCTGGCTCATCTCTTCTCCGTGGGCTTCAGGAGACAGAGCGTCAAACAGTCCTGGGACCCGCACCTTACTGAAGAGGAGCAACACTCAGAGGCCGGTGGGAGAACCTTAGATTCTGCAACACAGGAACCAGTCTCCCTTGGACCCGCCATGAGAAAAATGTGGTCCCAGGAACCAAGGCAGAGGAGTTCCCCAACATAACGCCCTGGGCTCCTCTCCACCAGCCAGGGCTCCTCAGGCTCTTTCCTCTCCTGAGCTGTCAGAGAGCCACAGAACAGGTCCCCAGACCTGAGTATTCTCTCCTGCCCATGGGTGTTCACAGTACCTGCTGGAGTTGGGGGCAATGTTTTCCTTACACCTAAAGAGAAAAACAGCAGTGTGAGGCAAGGGAATCGGCCAGAAAGCAGGGCNGGCGTGCCAGGCTGTGTGCCCGCCAGTGTGCCTGCCAGTCGGTTGCCAGCCAGAGTGCCCGCCAGTGCGCCTGCCAGTCGGGTGCCAGCCAGCGTGCCCGCCAGTGCGCCCGTCAGCGTGCCTGCCATAAGGCGTGACAGGAAGTGTACGCACCAGTGCACCTGCCAGTCGGGTGCCAGACAGCGTGCCTGCCAGTGCGTCCGCCAGTGTGCCTGCCATCCAGCGTGCCAGGCAGTGTGCCTGCCAGTGCGCCTGCCAGTCCGGTGCCAGAGAGCGTGCCTGCCAATGCCCCCGCCAGTGCGCCTGCCATCCGCCGTGCCAGGCAGTGTGTCCACCAGTGCGCCTTCCAGTCGGGTGCCAGCCAGCATGCTAGCCAGTGTGCCCGCCAGTGCGCCTGACATCCGGCGTGACAGGCAGTGTACCCGCCAGTTCACCTGCCATCTGGCGTACCAACCAGGGTGCCCGCCAGTGCACCTGCCAAGCGTCGTGCCAGCCAGTGTGCCCGCCAGTGCGCCTGCCAGTTGGGTGCCAGCCAGAGTGCCCGCCAGTGCGTCTGCCAGTCGGGTGCCAACCAGCATGCCCACCAGTGCACCCGCCAGTGCCCCTGCCATCCGTCGTGCGAGGCAGTGTGCCCGTCAGTGTGTCTGCCAGTCGGGTGCCAGCCAGCATGCCAGCCAGTGCGCCTGGCAGTGTGCCTGCCATCCGGCGTGCCAGGCTGTGGGCCCGTTAGTGCGCCTGCCAGTCGGTTGCCAGCCAGCTTGCCCGCCAGTGCGCCCTCTAGTGTGCCTGCAATACGGCGTGCCAGGCAGTGTGCCCGCCAGTGCGCCTGCAATCCGGAGTACCAGCCAGTGTGCCTGCCAGTGCGCCTGCCAGTCAGGTGCCAGTCACAGTGCCCGCCATTGCGCCTGCCAGTCGGGTGCCAGCGAGAGTGCCCGCCAGTGCGCTTGCCATCCGTCGTGCCAGGCAGTGTGTCCTCCAGTGCGCCTGCCATTCGGGTGCCAGCCAGCGTGCCCACGAGTGTGCCCGCCAGTGCACCTGCCTTCCGGTGTGCCAGGCAGCTGCCCGCCATTTCGCCCACCAATGCGCCTGCCATCCGCCGTGCCAGGCAGTGTGCCTGAAAATTCACCTGCCAGTCGGGTGCCAGCCAGCGTGCCCGCCAGTGCTCCTGCCAGTCGGGTTCCAGGCAGCGTGCCCGCCAGTGTGCCCGCCAGTGTGCCTGCCAGTCGGGTGCCAGCCAGAGTGCCCGCCAATGCGCCTTCCAGTCGGGTGCCAGCCAACGTGCCCGCCAGTGCGCCCG
>SJXQ01012887.1:0-30989 GCA_006408695.1 Aepyceros melampus
AGGTATGACCTAAATCAAATCCCTTATGACTATACAGTGGAAGTGAGAAATAGATTTAAGGGATTAGATCTGATAGATAGAGTGCCTGATGAACTATGGAATGAGGTTTGTGACACTGTACAGGAGACAGGAATCAATACCATTCCAAAGAAAAAGAAATGCAAAAAAGCAAAATGGCTGTCTGAGGAGGCCTTACAAATAGCTATAAAAGAAGGGAAGTGAAAAGCAAAGGAGAAAAAGAAAGATATACTCATTTGAATGAAGAGTTCCAAAGAATAGCAAGGAAAGATAAGAAAGCCTTCCTCAGCAATCAATGCAAAGAAATAGAGGAAAACAATAGAATGGGAATGATTAAAGATATCTTCAAGAAAATTAAAGATACCAAGGGAACATTCCATGCAAAGATGGGCTCAATAAAGAACAGAAATGGTAGGGACCTAACAGAAGCAGGAGATATTAAGAATAGGTGGCAAGAATACATAGAAGAACTGTACAGAAAAGATCTTCCTGACCCAGATAATCACGATGGTGTGATCACTCACCTATAGCCAGACATCCTGGAATGTGAAGTCAAGTGCACCTTAGGAAGCATCACTATTAACAAAGCTAATGGAGGTGATGGAATTCCAGTTGAGCTATTTCAAATCCTAAAAGATGATGCTGTGAAAGTGCTGCACTCAATATGCCAGCAAATTTGGAAAACTCAGCAGTGGCCACAAGAGTGGAAAAGGTCAGTTTTCATTCCAATCTCAAAGAAAGGCAATGCCAAAGAATGCTCAAACTACCGCACAATTGCACTCATTAGTAAATTGCACTCATCTCACATGCTAGTAAAGTAATGCTTAAAATTCTCCAATCCAGGCTTCAGCAATATGTGAACCGTGAATTTCCAGCTGTTCAAGTTGGTTTTAGAAAAGGCAGAGGAACCAGAAATCAAATTGCCACCAACTGCTGGATCATCAAAAAAGCAAGAGAGTTCCAGAAAAACTTCTATTTCTGCTTTATTGACTATGCCAAAGCCTTGACTATGTGGATCACAATAAACTATGGAAAATTCTGGGATATACCAGACCACCTGACCTACCTCTTGAGAAACCTGTATGCAGATCAGGAAGCAACAATTAGAACTGGACATGGAACAACAGACTGGTTCCAAATAGGAAAAGGAGTACTTCAAGGCTGTATATTGTCACCCTGCTTATTTAACTTATATGCAGAGTACATCATGAGAAATGCTAGGCTGGAGGAAGCACAAGCTGGAATCAAGAGTTCTAGGAGAAATATTAATAACCTCAGATATGCAGATGACCCCAGCCTTATGGCAGAAAGTGAAGAACTAAAGAGCCTCTTGGTGAAAGTGAAAGAGGAGAATGAAAAAGTTGACTTAAAGCTCAACATTCAGAAAACTAAGATCATGGCATCCAGTCCCATCACTTCACGGCAAATAGATAGGGAAACAGTGGAAACAGTGGCTGCTTTTCTGGGCTCCAAAATCACTGCAGATGGTGACTGCAGCCATGAAATTAAAAGACACTTACTCCTTGGAAGGAAAGTTATGACCAACTTAGATAGCATATTCAAAAGCAGAGACATTACTTCACCAACAAAGGTCCATCTAGTCAAGGCTATGGTTTTTCCAGTGGTCATGTATGGATGTGAGAGTTGGGCTGTAAAGAAACCTGAGTGCTGAAGAATTGATTCTTTTGAAGTATTTGTACTATTTTAGAAGACTATTGAGAGTCCCTTGGACTGCAAGGAGATCCAACCGGTCCATTCTAAAGGAGATCAGTCCTGGGTGTTCACTGGAAGGACTGATGCTGAAGCTGAAACTCCAATACTTTGGCCACCTGGTGTGAAGAGCTGACTCATTTGAAAAGACCCTGATGCTGGGAAAGATTGAGGGCAGGAGCAGAAGGGGAAGACAGAGGATGAAATGGTTGGATGGCATCACCAACTCAATGAACATGGGTTTTGGTGGACTCCAGGAGTTGATGATGGACAGTGAGGCCTGGCATGCTGCGGTTCATGGGTTACAAAGAGTGGGCACAACTCGGCGACTGAACTTCACACTAGGTGGCCAAAGTATTGGAGCTTCAGCATCAGTCCTTCCAATGAATATTCAAGGTTGATCTCCTTTAGACTTGACTTGTTTGATCTCTTTACATTCCAAGGGACTCTCAAGAGTCTTCTCCAACACCACAATTCAAAAGCATCAAATCTTCAATGCTCAGCCTTCTTTATGGTCCAACTCTCACATCCGTACATGACTACTGGAAAAACCATAGCTTTGACTATATGGGCCATTGCTGGCAATGTAATGTATGAAATGCATTTAAAAACTGGCTTGTGTTTTATCTTTCTTTGACAGAGTACACAATCCAGAACATCTGGGACCAGTGATTCAGAGCAGGAATCTTGGTCAGAGAGTCACTGTGAGTCCTGGCTCTGCCACTCTCAGCTTGTGTGACTCTGAGTCAGTGTTTAGCTTCTCAACACCCCTGTTTCCTCACTTACAGCATACACTTGACAGAAGACCCTCACGCGTAAGACTGAAGATGAAATGAACAAGCGTGCCACCTGAATGAGAGTATTCATTCTTGTCACTGTCACTGTTCACATCTGTCCTTGGCAAATGCAAAAGTGGTAGCCCCTGGATGGCCCAAACTCAGCTGAGTCTCCAGCCCCTGAGTGGACCACACAGATGCAAGAGTTATCCTGTGTCCATTCCGTGGCTCATCCAGATCTCTCCTGACATGAATATAAGTACTGGGTGTGGAGATATGGAAGCAGAGCCTGTGTGGGCAGAGGGAGCAGGAGCCCTAAATGGTACCTGTTTTGAAAGGAAAGACATCTGAGTGTTCCAGGTAGAGCTGAGTTTATTGCCCATCTTCCCACTCCCTGTGTGACCTTGGCTTAGTTATTCCCTTTCTCTGTTCTAGTTGGAATAATGCTAGCTGCTGTGTAGCATATAAATGTCAACATTGAAGGAGCTCTGCATGGTAGAAGTTTACTCTTCATTTACGTCTGCACTCCACAGCAATGCTCGTAACTGGAGCAAGGCTGCCCCCACACTCTGACTCAGGGACCCCGTCTCCCTCTGTCTTGCAGCCCCATCGTCCCCTCAGAATTGTCAGTGCCCAGAAAGTATGGGAGAAATGGAGAAGTGCATTTTGTTGCAAGGAGAGCTGGGAAATATTCTTAGCTGGGCAGCCAAATCTGAGCAGCCACTGAAAGGCGATGATGGAAGGGGAGGACAGACTGGTGTGGACGGTTCCCTGTCTGCCACACTCTCTGTGTTACAGATTCTTCCTCAGTGAACTGGGGATGATAACAGTCATACCCGGCTCTTATGGTCGGCATGAAAGTTCAGTGGTAATCACACAATAATCAAGAGCTGCTATTGTGACTGCTAAGAACTAGACCTTGCTATCATTTACCAAAGTTGAAAGGCTGCAGCATGAAAGTGAATCCCGATACATGCGGGGGCTGGGTTCTAGGGGTTTAAGAAGCAATTCAGGCATGAAGGCCCATGCAGAGAAGTTATTTCTGAACGTAGGTCCTTCACCTGGCTGCCCTACGCCCCTGCCGTTTTTCACTCACGTGTGCCTTGTATGTTTGGCACGTCTTTGTCCCCATGGCTGCCCCCTCTCCACACAAAGTCTTGCCTCCCCCATCTCTGTCCCCTCTGGCTGTCTAGCCCACGGGTCTGCCCTCTGGTTTCTGGCTTTGTGTTCGCTGCTATAGGGTCCCAGCCCTCCCAGCCTTACCTTTAAGTCTATCCAAACAGGTAAAGCTCTGCCCCCGAGTGCCAGGACCCTTTGTGACACGGGTAGCTGATTTATTGAACTGTTTGAATCCAGTATGAATGCAAATGGGAAGTGATTTTTATGTTTTTTAATTAGTCACTTTCTGCAACTACACCCTTTTCCATCACTTAATAACATTTGGTGCAGATTTCGTAACATTCTAGGCACTTTCAGTAACCCAGACAATGCAATCTAGCTTCACATGTCAATTTCACATGCAGTTTAATGATGAATTCCTTCCTCCTGTCCTGCCCACAACCACTCTCCCGCTGTGGGACTGGATGGGGAGGGAACCAGTCTTCTCACCCTTCCTCCTCTGTCTGAGTGTCTCTGCTTTAGAATTTGTTCAGGAAGGAGGGACTGGGGAAAAGATCGACGTCCCTTAGTTGTCAGGCAGGTGCCACCTCCCTGGCAGGAGAGTGGACCTTCAGCAGCCTTGGGGCCCGAGAGGCCCCCACACTTGTGCCTTACCCATCTGTGGGAGCACGGACTGCCCCTCCTCTCTGCCCTGTGCTCCAGGCCCCCTTCTCCTTGTCACCCGCTCAGCTAGCAAATCTGCCACCCACGCAGATATTCATTTGGCTAAGGAGACCTGCATGTCCTTCTCTGCCATCCCACCTCCCCGGGGTGCCCCTCCCTACTTGGAGACTCAGCGTCACAAAGGACAGGGTTCCATTAGCCCCCCAGGGCAGGGCTATCTGGGAACACTCAGAACGGTCCTGGAAAAGTGACAGAGGCTATGAATGAGACTCCATCTTGGCCTTCCAAGCCTTTAGAATAGGTTTGGCTGTTGCCTGGCCTCCAGCTTGGTCCTCTGCTGACATTTTCTGACCTTCCCTTCATCCTCCCAGCCAGATTTACGGTGCTGGCTCCAGGTCCCATCTGAAACTAGGGCCAGACAGGCCTGTGGGCACCCTAGGCAGGCTTGTAACTTGGCACACCTTCACGATAATGCACTTTAAATATTTGTTCAATAAGAATTTAGTAGGGCCAAGGAGAAACTGATTTTCTATTCATGGCTAGAGAAAAACCAACTCCTTTTATCATTTGTTTCTACTAGCCGAGGAAATGATGCTTTGGAAAATAAAAAGCTAGATTTCTGGTAAAATATGTCTCACTGTTTTCTGTTCATTCTCCTCTTTTCAGTAACTTCTGAAAGGAAGTAGCTTCTTGGGGGGTATAAACACGAGTTTAAAATTTAAATGACGGAATGCATTCCTAATACTAGCACCAGAGTACGCTTTGTTCGTTCACAAAATTCAAACTGATGGACAGTTTTTAGCTGCCATGAAAGCTCATGAACAGACGCACCCGCAGAGAATGGGAGTGTGCCTGGGGGAGTGATGTACTTCCTTCCTTCTTTCTCTTTCTTGGATCTTCCATGTTTTTTCATTGCTGTTTTATTAGCTCGTTTACTGGCAGTGTCCACTCCAGCTTAACTCACTGTGTCGGAGTTCATGCCCGACATAGTTAGGTGAGGCGGATGTGGGGGCCAAGATCAGCCAGGTTTATTCCAGAGATAGTTCTGTGCCCTTGTGTGCTACCCAGGGGCATATCTCTGCTCTGGCTACTTCACAGGGACCCTCCTGCTCCAATGAGCAGCTCCATCTCTCGCTCTCCTAGCCTCACCCCCATCCCAAGTTTCTGCTTCTTTCCTCCAGCTCTCAGGCAACTAGGTGGTCCACATGTTTCTCACGGTGAATTCTGAATCGAATCCTGGCACTTTAATAACTACAGCAGGGAGAAAATATTCACCCATTCAAACTTGTGTGAGTGCACGCACGCATGCTTAATAGCTTCAGCTGTGTCTGAGTCTGTGAGGTCCTATAGACTATAGTCTGCCAGGCTCCTCTGTCCATGGGATTCTCCAGGTAAGAATACTGGAGTGGGTTGCCATGCCCTCCTTGAGGGGTTCTTTTCCACCCAGGGATCGAGTTCGCATCTCCTGTGGCTCCTGCATTGCAGGCAAATTCTTCACCCCTGAGCCACTCATTCAAACGGGAAACCCCATTTAAACTTGTCTGGCCCAAATCCAGGCCCAGCCCCTTGCTAGTGGCAAGGCTTTGGCAAGAAATTCAGCCTCTCTGAACCTAGGCTTTGTAGGTTGGAGGGGGATGGGGCGATGGGCCCCACCTCTCTAAATTCTCCAGAGGATCCCAGTAACCATGTGCACAGTACGGCCCCAGGAGGCTTGCAGGGCAAGGGTCCTACCCCTTCTAGGGTTACCAGCTCCACACCTGACTCCCTTGCAAGTGATACCAAAGTTCCCCACCTTTCATGCAAAGATCTTAGGCTGCTAACTTAACATCTGTGATTGGAAGGCCACTACATGTCAATTCTGATCTCCCCCTTCCAGGTCTCAATCCCTTTAGGTAGAATTAGTACTAAATGACTCTGGTCAGAGTGGACTTGTTGATGGGGACCCAGTCCTGCCCACACCAGCCAGACCCATCTCCTACTAGTGATGACATCACACCAAAACATGCCAAGGGAAAGAGACCACAGATTGGACACACACATTCCTGAGTCCTAAGCAATGGCTTAACTACTCTTTACCAGCTGATCCATCTGGGCAAACCTGAAGAGTGCCTCTTCGTGTCTGAGCTTTGTGAGGACTGAGTCAGGTGATGGGTCTGGAGTTCTCAGCATGTGTCCACAGGAATAATTACTTCCCTCTCTGCTCCCCCAGCCAATCTGGCCTGTTGCTGATGCTCGATTTATTTCTTTAAACTTATTTAAGTAAATGAAGAGGCCACTATGAGAGCACAGCTATGCTGGAGAAGAGGGGGCTCAGGACAGTGTGATTCCTCTAAGAAGCAGAGCCATTAGGCAGCATCACTGAGGGCTTGTCAATCTCTTGAGAAGCGGCTGAGCCCAGCTCCATCTGCTGTCTCCAAGCAGTGCAGGGCAAAGCAGGGGCAGTCCTTGAAGGTATGCATTCCTGGGAGAGCAGACCTGGTTATGATGTGCTTGTGGAAAGTCGTAAGGCGCTCAGGGACCAGACCAAGATGCTGAACCCCTGTGAGCTAGAAATGCTCCAAGAGGAAAAGGGGGAAGGCCAGTAGTGGAGTCTGTCTACCCTTGTCTCAGCTTTGCCTTAGGGACACCTGAAGTGAAACTGGATCCTCATAACTGGCAGACAAGTGCCCATACTGCCTGGGTCTTGTCTGTCTCAGAGTTGGAAGGAAGAGAATCTGTAATGACAGAGCAGGGCTGGCTGCTCGAGCAGAGGGCAGACTCTCAGGTTCAGCTTTCTAACAACAGACACCAATCAGAAGCCCGCATGTATGCAGCACTTTGCAAACAAGCAAAGAAAACAACCCACGCCTGTCGTAGAAAACCACACTGCTATTGGAATAATTAATATCAGAAAAACCACAATTCCACCAAGGAGAGAAAAAAATAAAGAACATTGAAAGGCCCTGTTGTGATTTGAAGAATGATTCTGTACAGATTTCCTGGTCAGGAAAAGCCATGCAGAGAATTAGAGGGAGAGAAAAGAAAGATGAACAGAATAATATCATGTGTGACTGGCGGGAAGGTTGTAAAGATAATGCTAGTAAAAAGGGTTAAAGGGATAGGAGGGTTTTTCACTAATGCATCAGGGAAAAGAGATACTGAAGTGAGAATAGGTCCGTTAATAAATCAGGCTGGGCATGAAATTAATGATGGGTCTGAAATGGCCAAGATATTGAACTCATTCTTCAAAACTGTCTTTAGCAACAGAAATAAAAAGGAAAATACAGACAATGATGAGGCAATAGAATCTTTCTGAAAATGACTACTGGCAGAAGCAGATATTAGATCCTTGGAACACTGAAAGACCACACAGGAGCACAGGAGTAAATGTGTTTCTTGGGGATTATGGGAAATTGACTAGTATCTACTGGATCAATTTAAACAGTGGTTAAAAATGGCTTTGTCATCATGATTGTTATTCTAAATGAGTAAAGTTAGAGGAGGTTCTGAAAGAAGATGTCCAACATTCTGGGTGGAAACATTAAAATGATGTCGTCCAAAGGAACAGTGATCCTGTTTGGAGAACCTGATGGGAATTACCAGGGAAATTGCAACACCACATTGTGCGTGTGTGCTCAGCTGTGCCTGGCTCTGAGACCCCATAGACTGTAGCCCTCCAGGCTCTTCTCTCCATGGCATTTCCCAGGCAAGAAAACTGCAGTGGCTTGCCACTTCCTCCTCCAGGGGATCTTCCTGACCCAGGGTTGAACCCATGTTTCCTGCATTGGCAGGTGGATTCTTTACCACTAAGCCACTGGGGAAACCCCAACACCACATTCAGGATCACCTAAAAGCTCAGAAGGCTAAATAACCATTACATTTATTTGAATCAAGTTGTCTTTTAAAAAGTATTTAATGTCTCCTGCCCCCACATCCCCAAAGGCCAAGCTGGTGAAGAAAAGGCTGCTAACTGGGTCTATTGGCATTTTCGGCATCCCTGTATTGACACCATCCACAGGACATGGCATAGGGAGATTATACCAGAAGGGCCCATGCACTCCCATGGGAAAGCCAGGAAAGGAATCCCCCTCTACTGTCCCATTGTTGTCACGGCCACCTCCAAGTCCTGGAGGGCAGGGCCGTACAGAGCTCCTGTCACCTCCCCGCCCCCCTTCCCATCTTCCCCCACGTGCAGGCACATGCTGGCCAGGTCCCCCTCCAGTGATGGCCTCAGCGCTGTCTTCACACTCCTGTCTGGCACTCCCGACTGGGCCTTTCCCCAGTCTCAGGACCTCACTTGCCATGGGGTGACAAAGAAAGTTATGCTAAATACTGAGTGGGTCAGTGTGCCAGTGTTAGGAAAGCCCTTTGCCAGAGGGCATGCTGTCACTTCAGTCATGTCCAGCTCTTTGTGACCCCATGGACTATAGCCCACCAGGCTCCTCTGTCCATGGGATTCTCCAGGCAAGAATACTGGAGTGAGTTGCCATGCCCTCCTCCAGGTGATCTTCCCGACCTAGAGATCGAACCCATGTCTCTTATATCTTCTGCATTGGCAGGCAGGCTTTATGCCACTAGTGCCACCTGGGAAGCCCAGGAAGGTCCTTTAATTGATAAAAAAAATTTTTTTAATTAAAGGAAGCCAGTGAATACAGCACTTTTCTGAAGGGAAAGTGCAAAAATCTGGGCTTATTTTTCTTCCTTTATTTATTTCTGGTCGTGTTGCACATGGGATCCTAGTTCCCCGACCAGGGATCAAACCTGGCTGCCTGCACTGGGAGCCAGGATTCCCAGCCACTGGACCACCTTGCAGTTTCCTAACTGATAAAGTTTTAGTTCAGAGAAATAACTCCTGGTGCTGATTCAGGCTCTAGGGTGAGGTCAGGGAGAGGGTTAGGGACAGAGAGTGTGAGAGTTGTTTAATTCCCATTGGGACAGGTGCCCAGGGCCAGAATTGGTCCTACTTGGAGGACAGAAGTTACTCATGAGGGACCCAGGGGCAGGACTGTGGTTTCTGAGTCAGGGGCCACATATACATACATTAGTGACACAGGGGAGGCCTGCTGAATATGCCTGTTAAGTCCTACGTAGGAGGTCAGTGATCTCACAGCTGATCTTCAGAGAAAGAAGTGGCAGTGACATAATCTCATTTGTGTGAATCTCTGCATGTCATCACAAAAATTATGTTAGATAATACATTTATTTGGCTATAACTTATGAAATTAATTTTGCTAAAACATCATTAGGTTATTAGTGTAAAATGTATACATATATGGGAGCTTAAGTCCTGATGAAAAAATTATTCTCTAAAACAGATGTGGTCTTGACGAGTCATATGTAAATATTAACATGCACCTCTTTAAAATGCACTAAGGGAAAGAATTCTGCTATTTAAAGAAAGCCTATAAAGATACCTATTTAAACATAAGGGCCCTTTATAAAATGATTCATCACCCCTAAATTTAGAATCTTTAGACTGCTATTTATAGTACAGTCTACTCAAACACACAGTTAAATACCATGGGTCTCTGTGCTCAGTGATGTCCGACTCTTTATGACCCCATGGACTGTAGTCCATCAGGTTCTTCTGTCCATGGAATTTTCTAGGCAAGAATCCTGGAGTGGGTTGCCATTTCATACTCCAAGGGGCTTCCCGACCCAGAGATCCATCCCACATCTCTTGCTGTTCCTGAACTGGCAAGCAGGTTCTTTACGACTGGACCACCTGGGAAGCTCCTTATGGTATACATATGCATGCATATGTGGGCATATGCAATATGTATTAGGGACATATACTTAAACCAATGGTAATTTTCTCCCCAAAGTCTTACATCCTTTTGGATTTCACCCTGGTCTGCAGCCATGACCAATTCAGATCCTACGAAAGGCCAGTATAGTTGCCCCTGGAACGTCTATAGAAAGGATGTTCCCTGGAGACTCAACTGTGCAAACATACAGTATTACTGCCCATGGTGGTGGGTAATTATTTTTAAAAAACAGGAGCTTCTATTTCTGAGAAAGATTCAACAAACTGAGTCTTTTTGTTATAGCAATTCCTTTCCTGCAAATTATTTTTCTTTCTTTCTTTCTTTTTCTTTCCCTGATTTTGTGTGGGACTAGGGAGCCCTGAGTGGGCCATTTCAGATGGAAATGCTGCTGGTTCAGCTTGGCTGTGATGAGGGAGGACCATAAGCTTATAGATTTGACGGCAATTTCCTGCCCAGCTTCCTGAACAGGCCTTTTTGCCCTGTTATTTATTATCTGGGCTTGCTGGTTTTGTAGGTCACTGACTGTTACTTTGCGCTATTGCTAGTTTAATGAGCAAGTCCAAGAGCTCCCAGTCTTAAAAATATGAGGCACTTACATCTGTGATTTCTGGGCCAGCAGTAAGTGCTGTATAAGAAAATGTTTTAGGAACACTCTTAACATAGAATTAAGATGTTTAATTCTCAGAAAATACTGTGATGCTGAGGCAGTCAGTAGGGGAAGGGAGAGAAATGGCTGATTCTTAATTATAATATCATGGTCTAGGGGTCTTTTAGGCCCTTGAAAGATGATCTCTTGCCATTAAATTAAGTAAAACACTTCTCCCCATGCTATTTCTCATTCAGTACCACAGAAGGTCATTCTCGGTGGGGTCAGCCATCTCCTCAAACATCTTCCAGCTCTTTCTTGTCCACTGACATATGCCTCTGTATTGGTCATCACAGCTTCTAACAGCCCATTCCTTATGCCAGTGGTATGAAACCCAGGAAGCTTTTCTTTTATATACCCTGATTCAATATTTGGAAAGTATGATCACAATATTCATCAGCAGAAACGCTCAAAGTTACAAGGGAAGTAGTAGAAGCAGAGGCTCACTCAGGGAAGAGAGGCATAGCCACACGAAATGACGTAGAGGGATGTTAACTTACTCTGAGCCTCAGCCTGTGGCTACACCAGAGAAAGATCACCAATGGCCAGCTCTAACTTACCCCTGAAAGCAGCACAAGGAACAAGCCTGGGGTTCCATAATCCATAGAGCAGGAAGAGAGATGCTTCCCCTTATCACTCAAGCATCCAGAAAGATCACCCGAGGCTTCTACTGTGCTATTCTGAATATGGGAGTAGGAAAGTTAATCAGATTTTTGTTCATAAATTGTCGAATTGGTGCCTTTATTTGTAGGAGAGAGTTAAAATATTAATGTTATTCAAAATGGATCAAAGTGGATGGCATGTAATTAATTTATAAATTACCTCATCTATATTTCATAGGCATTGAATTTGATCCTTTCTTCCCAACAGTCTCTCCTCAATCTAAAATACCTAAGATGCAATAACAGTGGAGAATCCTAGCAACACCGCTGCTATTTCCTTTTTTAGGCATGTGTATTGATTATACCCTGATGTGTGCTGGCCCCTTCATATGCTGAGTGAGTCTAATGAAGTAGCACTGGGTCATAACAGTGGCACTTAGACGTTTATACAGCCTCTCCTGCTGGAACAGCTAAGTTCTTGAACCAAAAAGACAGTTCAGAATATGGACTATGACAGAGACTCAGAAAGAAAACTGAATTAAAGGACCAGAGTCCCAGTTTAGAATCCCAGCTTTGTGACCCTGGACAAGGTCATCTCAGTTTCTTCATTTGGCAAATGAGGGGATAGCACCCCTTTGGGTCTCCAAAACACTTCACAGCTCTAACAGTTTATGTGCCTGTAACCTGGAGGTTCTAATAGCCGAGGAAGTAGGGAAATTGGTCGTGGCAAATGTCACTGAGTTCCTTGTGTGCGATCAGAAGAGCTGAGTAAGAGAGCCATCTGGCCACAGCAGGAGCATCTTGGGGACAAGCTAAATCAGGAAGACTGGCAAATAGGGGAAAACTAGAATTATTGTCAAGGGGAGCCAAGGTTCTGATGAGAAAATCGGCACTCAGCAGCAAACCAAAACTTGTGATTCAAGGGCAAACCTGGGCCATAGGTCAGTAATTGGAGCCTCCAAGCAGAAGACTTCAGGCTTGAGAAGGACCCAGGAGTACAGATCAGAACTGAGACTGCAAGTGGCGGGTGTGTCCTGGATTTCCCCTTTAAGCCATTCCAGGCTGGTTGTTTTGGCATGGGCATCACTTATTAGGGTTGCAGATGTTGTATAGTAATTTCTTATTTTTTGAAATCCAAATGACAAGGCCAACCAGTGGTTTTGAGGACTATTTTCAGAGCAGTATTTCAGCCTCAGTGGCTAACTGAGCCAAGCTCCTCATGTCACCCCATTCCCCTTGATGAAGGAAACACATCTAGCAATTAATCTTTCAGGGGCAAGATAGATTATTCTCTAAGTGATCTGAAGATTCAGAAGAGAAAGAGTCAAGCATTTAGATAAAAAATTAGATTCTCTACTTCATATCCTATGCCAAAAGAAATTCCAAAAGCATTAAATATTTAAGTGAAAAAAATGGCAAACTGGAAGAAAACTTTTGAGCTATTTTTGGAGACAAAGTTTAATATCTTTAACATACAAATTCTCTTATAAATAAATGAGTAAGGAGAGGCATTTCTAAAGAAAAAGGAAATGTAGAACAGAAGAAGTCAACTCATAAACTGAGACATAAAATTGACCAGTAAACAGATGAAAACATGTTCAGCTTCATAAAGAAGTCCCGGAAAATGCAAATTAGAACATTTGAAATACCTCTTTAGCCTGTCAAAGACTTTGCTTTAAATGGTATTCAGTGTCTGGGAAGACTTGAGGGAAGCATGAATCCACTGTCTATGGATGTGTATTGCTTGCGGGGTGTTAAGTCCTCTGGGTAGAGTTCCTGCAGATTATACTGGTCCCATGGTGTGGGGACTAGCCAGCTGTTTGCCAGACCAGTTTCCCTTTCTTCTGGGTTTCAGCTGGACTACATTTCCCAGCCGCCTTTGAAAAGAGGTGTGGCCATACAATGAAATGTTGGCCAAAGGAACGTGGGCAGCAGTAAAGCCCTCAACTTCCAGGCCTGCCCATGGGTGCCAGGCAGGTGAGCCTCTTTGCTGCTTTCTGCCTGGTGCTGACCAGAGGCAGAGGACCCAGGAGAGGACCCAGAGGCCCTAGGAAGCCACCAGATAGAAAAAGCCTGAGTGCAACAAGCGCCCGCTCACCAATCTGCTGCCATTTTGTTCTTCGTGGACAAGGAGTAAGATTCTTCTGTGCTAAACCACTAAGGATGGAGGTTTATAGTAATATTAGCTAATGAGCACTGCTGTTAGAGATCTTTTTGAAAATGCTGGAAGCCAGCTGCCATAATGAAAAGCTTTAATACAGCAAGAGCTTAGTGATTGAGTGACAGGTAGAGAAGAAAATCGATGGGGTAGGCTGGATGGTTAGCAAGCTCTGTAAATGCGGCAAATATTTGGTAAATCTGTTTCTTTTAATGTTTTGGAAGGGTGACCTCGAGCTATGTGACTTTGAGCCAGTTACTGAATTACTCTGCCTGTTTTCTCACTCATACAATAAGTATTCTCATAGTATCTAGTTCAAAGGGTTGTGGGGATGATTAAGTGAGTTAATCTTTATAAAGATTTTAGAACAGAGCTAAGCTTCAAGGTACTAGAGATTAACTTTCATTTGAGCTTACAATTTCACTACTGGTATTACGCTGAGCTTGAAATCATAGCTTTTTAAAATTATTCAACACTAGGGACCACTGACCATATGCCATTTGACCATCTGATTGACCCAGACACTCTGATAGGCAATAGTAAACAATAGTGGAAAATGGACGTGACCAAGGATTTGTTAATAAGAATTTCATTGTTACACTGTTTGTGCAAAGAAAGATCTGAGAACAATTTCAGTTCAGTTCAGACGCTCAGTCGTGTCCGACTCTTTGCAACCCCATGAATCGCAGCACGCCAGGCCTCCCTGTCCATTAGATGTTCCCAAATAAGAGACTATTAAATAAATGATGCTTTGCCCATGCAGGGGAATACAATGTGATACTAATGGATTAAACAGAAAAGCTTCCAAATGCATAGAAATAGTAAAAGATCCACAGTATAATGCCTGCACCAAGGCCATTGTACATGTTCTCTTTCTGTTTAGAAAACCCAAAACATAGAAACTGCTCAATAAATAATTGCGAATGAATGAATGAAGTGAAAAAGACAAATTACAAACAATACATACTGTATAATTGTATTTTTTAAACCAAAATATGATCGCTGGTCAGTTGATGGGATGTGGGTGATTTGGGCTTTATTCTTTTTGCCAATCTATATTTTCAAAATTTTCTCTAACAACCATGTATTTTTTTTAATTTAAAAAAACAATGTATTTTTTAAGTAGGAGTATAAATATGAAGGACCTAATGTAGTTCACCTTTTGAGGAAAAATAATAACAATAACACAACCCCCAGAACAATAATAGAAGCCAATTTTATCAAGTACTGCACATGCCCCAGCCAGTGTGCCTCACGTGCGTACCCCCATCACCAGTCTCCTGGAGCGGGCACAGTTATCATCCAGCAGGGTCTGACAGCAAGCATCCTGAGACCCCTGTGCTGGAAAAATTGATCCTCCTCAGAACTACACTGATTTGATCGTAGTCCACAGCCCAGCAATTTTTGACTTTTTTTTGCTTTACTGTAGCAAGAAATATCTAACATGAAATCTACCATTTAACCATTTTTAAGTGTAAGATTCAAGGGCTTCCCAGGGAGTGAAGAATCAGCCTGCCAATGCAGGAGATGCAAGAGATGAGGGTTTGATCCCTGGGTCAGGAAGATCCCCTGGAGGAGGAAATGGCAGCCCACTCCAGTATTCTTGCCTGGAGAATCCCATGGACAGAGGAGTCTGGTGGGCTATAGCTCATGGGGTTGCAAAGAGTCTGACACAGCTGAGCACACAAACATGCAAGTATAAGACTCAGTGGTATTAAATACGTTCATATTTTTGTGCAACCATCCCTACCTTCCATCTCCATAACCTTCCGTTCCTCCCAAACGGAAACTCTGTCTGCTTTTAAATCTTAACTCTCCTCCTCCTCCCCCATCCCTGGTACCCACCATTCTACTTTCTGTCTCATAAACAATGAGCTTATTCTAAGACTTTATATAAGTGGAATCATAGAGTTTGCCCTTTCGTCTGGCTTATTTAACTTAGCATAATGTCTTCAGTTTTCATCCATGTGCCAGAATTTCTTTCTTTCTGAGGGCTGAGTAATAGCTCATTGTGTGTCTATACATACATACATGAAGATACATACATACATGAGTCCTCCTGGTGGCTCAGATGGTAAAGCATCTATCTGCAATCCAGGAGACCTGGGTTCCATCCCTGTGTCAGGAAGATCCCCCCTGGAGAAGGAAATGGCAACCCACTCCAGTATTCTTGCCTGGAAAATACCATGGACATAGGAGCCTGGTAGGCTACAGTCCATGGGGTTGCAACGAGTCAGACATGACTAAGTGACTTCTCTTTCTTTTCTTATATACATACGTGTGTGCGTGCGTGTGTGTGTGTGTGTGTGTCCGTTCATCTGCTGATGGACACTTGAGTTGCCTCCACCTTTTGCTATTGTCAATAATGCTGCTTTGGTCATGGATGTGCAATGTAAGCTAGACTCCCTGCTTTCAATTATTTTCTGAATATATGCAGAAGAGGAATTGCTGGATCACTGGTAACACTAAGCCTAACTTTTTGAGGAACAACTGTACTGTTTTCCACAGTTGTTGAACCAAAGCCCTGGAACTCAAAGAAAGCCAGTCTGGTGCCATTTTCCTTTCTTCTTTCTTCCTTGGTCTCTCAATCCTCCTGGTCTTACTTTTTATCAATCCACTGCTCTCCTTTGTCCTTGGAGAGGGTTACACAGGGAAAAAAGATAAGTTGTTGCAAAAACTCAATGCCAAGTTCAAGGTTAGATGCTTTTGCAATCATTTTCTTCCTGCATAAGGAAGCTAAGACTTCATAGGTCCTTCAGTTGTGTGAAGATGGCAGTCAGGCTGGGGGTCTCACCCTGAATTCACAGATTGCTAACTGGAGGCAGCCCTGGGAAAAGTCCGGAGCTCAGTCTCCTCCTCTGTAAAGTGTCTTATCTTTCTGGTTCTCAGAACTGGACTCTGGTGGCTGACACTGACATAAGTTCTTGCTTCCACAAAAACAAAATGTTATGCAGAAATATTTCAGTCTTGCTGAAATGCTACTCTGAGCAAGGAATACCATCCCACTGTTGGGGTAATAGTCCTGGATTTTCTCCATCAGGGGACACTTGGGTGGTGCCACCCCTGGCCCTTCCATCCTGGTCCCACTGTCCCAGGGGACTCTGTGCACCATGAATGCCTTCTCTCCCTCCGTAGGAGGGCTGTCTCTCTACCACACACCATCAGACTTTTTTATGCTTAAAAGATTAAATCTTAGGGGTGAGATTTGCAAAGTAGCTGAGTGAGAAAAACAATGATAGCAGCAGCAAGAGCAAGGGCCCTGGGAACCAGAAGGAAAATACTGTCTCCTTTGTATCTAAGGGAAACAGGTTTTTTGATGGTCCCTGTATCTCTTCTCTTCTCTTCCCCAAGAGATGGCTTCCACTTCCCCACCTAATTCAGTTCAGTTCAGTTCATTTGCTCAGTCATGTCCGACTCTTTGCTAGCTCATGAAGTGCAGCACACCAGGCCTCCTTGTCCATCACCAACTCCCGGAGTTCACTCAAACGCACGTCCATCGAGTCGGTGATGCCCAGGAACTTAGCATATCAGTCATGTGAGCATCCAAGGCCCCCTCCCTGGTCCCCTGCATCGAGGAGGATTGATGAATTTGCATGAGGATAAGGGAGGGGCTTTATCCAAATGACCTCAAACACGAACCCAGGAGATTTCCCGCCCACTGCCCCAGCTCCGGCCCCGGAGGGATACAGCTTGGTTTATGATTCCTCTTACTGATGTTTATTTTTCAGATTTACTGAAATTGATCTCTGGTATGCACAGCTGCCTAAGTGGTGCACACCTTCAAAGCTGGATGTAAACCAGACAAGCTTCCTAATCCATCACCTCGGATCTACACTAATAATCACACAGACCCAGAAGCAGCAGCAGCCACTCTGTCCTACAGCCCTTTCTGCCATTGTTATGGTTTTATGCCTTTGCAATCAATTACAGGCCCTACTTCCCCCACTCCCAGACTTCTTTCTGCTCCAGGAACAGAGAAGAACATCCTGTGGTGGATGGAAGCTGATGACCCATAAACCTGGCATTTCTGGTTGTCTACCTCTAAAACTGCACTCCATTGCTAAAAATGTTCACTGGTGCCTGATTTTCATAGATGGTAATGTCCTAATGACTGACCTTGGATTTGAGGCATTGTTACATTTTGGTCTTGATCTACATTTTTTAAAATATAAATTTATTTATTTTAATTGGAAGTTAATTACTTTCCAATATTGTATTGGTTTTGCCATACATCAGCATGAATCTGCCATGGGTATACACGTGTTCCCCATCCTGAACACCCCTCCCGCCTCCCTCCCTGTACCATCCCTCTGGGTCATCCCAGTGCACCAGCCCCAGGCATCCTGTATCATACATCGAATTTTTAACTTCTCTTTACCCCGCCCTCAGGTCACTTTCCCATTCAACTTGACCTTGATATTCTCCCGTGGAGGGAGCTCCTCTTACTGTTCTTTATAGCACATAATAGATGCTAGGAGAGTGGTTGTTCAACAGGAAAGAAATGAAGCCCCCATAATCTCATATTCAGTGCACAGTGACCTTTGGAGACAGCCTGGAAGTCCACTGTCCTTGGAATGGCAAGTGAGGATTTAAGAAGTCAGAGGATCCATCCTGCTGACCCTGAGCTCCCCCTAAGTTCTAGTATCTGGAAGGGAAACCTATGCTCTCAGGCTGGATTTCCCCACATTAGTCTGTTGGTCATTCTTCCACAAATTCAGAAGCTCTTGCTAATCTTATCAAACTCAGCCTTAAGCCTCACAGCAACGAGAGCTCCCAGTTTGGGCAGGTGCTCTCTGTGCGCTGAAATCCCATCTAACCATCTCTATCTCCCAGCTCAAGAAAATGCCACTAACACCCTTGCTTTTCATGCTTTACAGTGCTAACGCCACTGTATGTCATATACCTCATAAAACAAATACATTTACCGGTGATAATGCATGCATTTAATTTAGATGCTAATACAAAATGAGTAATGTGATAAACATAGTTCTGACTGATTGAAATGAACCCTTCATTTCTCACAATTGTTCCAGAGGATATTGAAGGAAAGACAATACTAATGGTTTTTATAATGAGGACTTCACTTGAGGTAAGCAGAAAGTCACTGTTTTCTCCCAGGATCTCATTTATCCCAATTCAATCCAATTAATTCAATTAGAGATCCTGGTGCCATTTTAAAAGCCATTCTTCCACCCCGTTTTAGCACATGAACAATGTCTTTATGCTTTCACATGGATTCATGGAATTTTAGAACTAGAAATAACCATTGAAGTCATATAGTCCAATGGTTATTACAGACAGGGAAACAGAAGCTCCATCTGCTAATGACCCTGTCCATAACAGTCCCATAGGTAACAGCAGCATGATGAGACATTTTAGGGGAAAATATTTGGAGATAGGTTTTCTCCACTAGAGCATATGTCTTGAAAGATTTTGCCAATCATAAAAACCATGTTTTCTCTGGGCGGCTCAGAGGTTAAAGCGTCTGCCTCCAATGCGGGAGGCCCAGGTTCGATCCCTGGGTTGGGAAGATCCCCTGGAGAAGGAAATGGCAATCCACTCCAGTATTCTTGCCTGGAGAATCCCATGGATGGAGAAGCCTAGTATGTTACAGTCCATGGGGTCTCAAAGAGTCGGACACGACTGAGCGACTTCACCTTCACCTTCACCTTCAACTAATCTTTAGCCAAATAAAGGCCTTCAATGTGACGCTAAATGCAGTGCTTCTCTCTTGCTTGCCCCTCCCAGACTCATCTCTTCACCAAGTACCAGATCTTTGACACCGTCCAAGAGTGAAGAACTAAGGCTGGGGTTGCAGACTTCAGGGAGAGGGTTCCTAGGGGGAGGAAATCAGTGGGTCCCTGGGGGGCTGCCTCCTGGTTTCTTTCACGTCTTTCCTGTCATGTCCTGGACAGACAGTGTTCTATGACACTGACAAAGAAGCTTCTGGCTGGAGGCAACTGATTCTGGGGGTCCAATGCCCCAGAGTCTACCTGGCAACCCCAAGGGCTCAGGGGATCAATACCTCAGTACACCTACACCTGTTCCTGAAGCACTATTTGGAGAACTGGAGTTTTTGTGAGGGCCAGCCCAAACTGCATGCTAACACCCAGGACCCAGTTTTGAAGGGTCACAGACCCCCAGCTCCTTGAGGCTTGTGTGTTGGTAATTTATTTCCTGTTCCCTCTGCATTCACATTCAGCTCAGTTCAGTTCAGGTCAGTTGATCACTCATGTCCGACTCTTTGCAACCCCATGAATCACAGCACGCCAGGCCTCCCTGTCCATCACCATCTCCCAGAGTTCACTCAGATTCACGTCCATTGAGTCCGTGATGCCATCCAGCCATCTCATTCTTTGTCGTCCCCTTCTCCTCCTGCCCCCAATCCCTCCCTGCATCAGGGTCTTTTCCAATGAGTCAACTCTTTGCATGAGGTGGCCAAAGTACTGGAGTTTCAGCTTTAGCATCATTCCTTCCAAAGAATTCCCAGGGCTGATCTCCTTCAGAATGGACTGGTTGGATCTCCTTGCAGTCCAAGGGACTCTCAAGAGTCTTCAACACCACAGTTCAAAAGCAGCAATTCTTCTGCGCTCAGCCTTCTTCACAGTCCAACTCTCACATCCATACATGACCACAGGAAAAACCATAGCCTTGACTAGACGGACGTTAGTCGGCAAAGTAATGTCTCTTCTTTTGAATATGCTATCTAGGTTGGTCATAAGTTTTCTTCCAAGGAGTAAGCGTCTTTTAATTTCATGGCTGCAGTCACCATCTGCAGTGATTTGAGAGCCCCCCAAAATAAAGTCTGACGTTGTTTCCACTGTTTTCCCATCTATTTGCCATGAAATGATGAGACCAGATGCCGTGATCGTCGTTTTCTGAATGTTGAGCTATAAGCCAACTTTTCGCTCTCCATTTTCACTTTCATCAAGAGGCTTTTTAGTTCCTCTTCACTTTCTGCCATAAGGGTGGTGTCATCTGCATATCTGAGGTTATTGATATTCTCCCGGCAAACTTGATTCTCCCGGCAAACTTGATTCCAGCTTGTGCTTCCTCCAGCCTAGCGTTTCTCATGATGTACTTTGCATAGAATTTAAATAAGCAAGGTGACAATATACAGCCTTGATGTACTCTGTTTCCTGTTTGGAATCAGTCTGTTGTTCTATGTCCGGTTCTAACTGTTGCTTCCTGACCTACATATAGGTTTCTCAAGAGGCAGGTCAGGTGGTCTGGTATTCCCATCTCTTTCAGAATTTTCCACAGCTTATTGTGATCCACACAGTCAAAGGCTTTGGCATAGTCAATAAAACAGAAATAGATGTTTTTCTGGAACTCTCTTGATTTTTCGATGATCCAGCGGATGTTGGCAATTTGATCTCTGGTTCCTCTGCCTTTCCTAAAAGCAGCTTGAACATCTGGAAGTTCACAGTTCATGTATTGCTGAAGCCTGGCTTGGAGAAGTTTGAGCACTACTTTACTAGCATGTGAGATGAGTGCAATTGTGTGGTAGTTTGAGCATTCTTTGGCATTGCCTTTCTTTGGGATTGGAATGAAAACTGACCTTTTCCAGTCCTGTGGCCACTGCTGAGTTTTCCAAATTTGCTGGCATATTGAGTGCAGCACTTCCACAGCATCATCTTTCAGGATTTGAAACAGCTTAACTGGAATTCCATCACCTCCACTAGCTTTGTTCGTAGTGATGCTTTCTAAGGCCCACTTGACTTCACATTCCGGGATGTCTGGCTCTAGATGAGTGATCACACCATCGTGATTATCTGGGTCGTGAAGATCTTTTCTGTACAGTTCTTCTGTGCATCCTTGCCACCTCTTCTTAATATCTCCTGCTTCTGTTAGGTCCAGACCATTTCTGTCCTTTATCGAGCCCATCTTTGCATGAAATGTTCCCTTGGTATGTCTAATTTTCTTGAAGAGATCTCTAGCCTTTCCCATTCTGTTGTTTTCCTCTATTTCTTTGCATTGATCACTGAGGAAGGCTTTCTTCTCCTTGCTATTCTTTGGAACTTGCATTCAGATGCTTATATCTCTCCTTTTCTCCTTTGCTTTTCGCCTCTCTTCTTTTCATAGCTATTTGTAAGGCCTCCCCAGGCAGCCATTTTGCATTTTTGCATTTCTTTTCCATTCACATTAGTGATCAGAAATTGAATTCAGGCTTCGGTGTAATTTTTACTTAACCATAGCCAAGCAGGTGAGCATCCTGTGAGGTCATGTGCAGAATATCATTCTGAGGTTGAGTAGATCTAAATATTTCATCATGTGCCGTGACCTTGGGAATCTTGAAATGACAACCAGGTGGGAGCACAAACAATCTAACCTAACCGTGCAGGAGTAGAGTTGGATCGGGAGATGCCACTGAAAGGCGTGTTTTCATAGGTCTCCTGGCTCCTCTGGTGAGATATATCTTTAGGCACTTTCATAGCTGAATCTAGCCGAAAAAGACTGGTGAGATATTGGGGATATCATCTGTCCTAAAAGAGACACCATATGTAAAATACCAACCATGATGCCTAACCTCCAACAGGCACTCTCTAAATACAGCTTTCCTACCTTCCTTTCTGTCTGGCACTTTATATAGCTTTTGTGTTTGTTTGTTTGTTTTTCCAGGAAAAAAACACAACTTTTGTCTTAGAATCTGCAGTGGTATAAAGAGGTATGTAGCAGTGAAATAGTCAAGTCAACCAAGAAGGAAAAATAGTACTTATAAAATCTTAGAAAAAAAATTTTTTTAATCTTAGTTAAAAAAAAGAAAAACAAGAAAAATTTAAAACTTCTAGAGGACTTTCTACATGCTGGCCACTCTTCTGCTATGGACATGTTGGAGGAGCTCCATCTACCTTTCATACTTCAGCATCAGAAGCAGCTTTCTGCAAGAGCTGTCAAGAAGATCCACATGCCTGGAGTTCAGATATGTTATCACTAAAACTATGGCTACTGAAAACATAAATCAGTGAGACATCAGTTAAAAGCATATCCAAGTTACTTTTTACATCTATTGGATTCTTATTAAGGGCTGCAACTGGTTGTTTCTATTTTTCCCAGACGGTTTCAGATCTGGCCATTCGGAGTGCATTCAGGTTGGGTTCATCCTTGCACTTTCTTTTGGTTTGCTTTTGTTGGAGTATAGTTGCTTTACAATATTGTGTTAGTTTCTGCTGTACAGCAAAGTGAAATAGCCGTATGTTTGCATATGTCCCTGTTTTTTTTTTTTTTTCGGATTTCCTTCCCATTTAGGTCACCACAGAGCATTGAGTAGAGCTGAATAGAGGTCCTTGTTTTATGGGCTTCTCAGGGTGGCACAGTGATAAGGATCTGCCTGCCAGTGCAGGAGCTGAAAGAGACTCGGGTTTGATCCCTGGGTGTGGAAGATCCCTTGGAGGAGGAAATGGCAACCCACTCCAGTATTCTTGTCTGGAAAATTGCATGGACAGGGGAGCCTGGTAGGCTACAGTCTAGGGGGTCGCAAAGAGTCAGACACGGCTGAGCACACACCCAGCAGCACACACACCCTGTACTATACAGCAGGTTCTCATTAGTTCTCTATTTCACACATAGTCTCCACAGGGTACTACTTTTGATACATTCTCATGACTTTTTGAGATCTTCCTTACTTCCTGTCACCTTAAGACGCCCAAGGCTTCTCTAGTACTTCATTTGGCCCTGACCTGGAATCAGAATGGGGTAGAAGTTTGGACACCAGGCGAGTTCATTGGTATTGGGTGCCATTGCTCCTAGACCCCCTCAGTGAACAGAACTAGGAGCATATTCACGTTTCCATACTGATATAAATATGTAATTGAATAAAGAAATCGGTAAAGGGGAGGGGCTCTTTGCTCAGTAGGAGACATATAAAACCACCATTTGGCAAATACCACAGAGATCACTGGGCTTCCCAGGTGACGCAGTGGTGAAGAATCCATCTGTCCGTGCAGGAGTCCCAAGGCTTGGTTTTGAACCTTGGTTCGAGAAGGTCCCCTGGAGTAGAAAATGGCAACGCACTCCAGTATTCTTGCCTGGAAAATATCATAGACAAAGAAGCCTCGCAGCCTACATTCATGGGTCACAAAGAGCTGGACATGACTGAGTGACTGAGCACACACACGTGGACACAAGCATGCACACACACACACACACACACACACACACAGATTCCAAGCAAGAATCATCAATGGAGGCTAAATTTAAAGGGCAAAATTGTGGTGAGAAATAGAATACTTACATGGTCTCCAGGTATCTCTCACTAGGTGCTGATCACCCACAGAGAGAAAAGTCATCAATTTACAGAAGGAAACTTGCCGAGCGATCAGAGTTACCATCGCCAGGAGTGGGACAGACGAGCTGAGGCTAGGTGGCCCGTTGCGTGAGGCACCGACACACACACAGGACTTGTGCGGTGCGTCTGCCCAAGATGCGTCGTCTGAATCTAAGTACGAGTACACAGCAGACAAACCCACACTGAGGAACACGGTCCAAAGTACCTGGCCAGGAGTCTTAGGGAGAAAAGAAAGACTACAAGACGATTCCAGAGTAACAGCTACAGAAAACATGAGGACTGAAGGCCATGTGTGATCCTGAATTGGGTCCTGGGTTAGAAAAGCTCATGGGACAATTGGTGTCACACACACACACACACACACACACACACAGATTCCAAGCAAGAATCATCAATGGAGGCTAAATTTAAAGGGCAAAATTGTGGTGAGAAATAGAATACTTACATGGTCTCCAGGTATCTCTCACTAGGTGCTGATCACCCACAGAGAGAAAAGTCATCAATTTACAGAAGGAAACTTGCCGAGCGATCAGAGTTACCATCGCCAGGAGTGGGACAGACGAGCTGAGGCTAGGTGGCCCGTTGCGTGAGGCACCGACACACACACAGGACTTGTGCGGTGCGTCTGCCCAAGATGCGTCGTCTGAATCTAAGTACGAGTACACAGCAGACAAACCCACACTGAGGAACACGGTCCAAAGTACCTGGCCAGGAGTCTTAGGGAGAAAAGAAAGACTACAAGACGATTCCAGAGTAACAGCTACAGAAAACATGAGGACTGAAGGCCATGTGTGATCCTGAATTGGGTCCTGGGTTAGAAAAGCTCATGGGACAATTGGTGAGATTTGAATGAGGGCCGTAGATAGGTAAGAGCCCTTTCAGAAGACCAAGGAAAGGAGGTTTACATATCCCAAGGGTGCCCTAGGGAGTATTATGTTAGAAAAGAGAGTATTTTTTGGTTTGAAATATGTTTTTAGTTTTATCCTTAAAAATTTTAATACCATCTCCCAGAAAACCATTCTTGACATTATGTATTTTGTAGTTATATTGAAATGCACTATCAATACAGCTATTTGGATGAGCTCTCAGTTGTTCAATTTTAAATTTTGCAACTTGGCTGCTACGGTTCGAAGAGTTGGAATATATCAATAATATCCAGAGTATGGGATATTTATTGATAGAAATCTGGCATAGCTTAGAAGAATAAGCATATTAAGAAGAATAAACACTATTTTTTGAGGCATGAGAAAATGTTTTCTGGGTTCAAGCACTTACAATAAAATACAAAATTAGTGAAATGATAATATTTTGATCCTATCCCTGAGGGAAGGGACTCTGATGACATACTTGGCCCATGCTATCTTGTATAGCACTCCACTCATCATAGGTTCTCAAACAGATTTTTGAACGATTTAATACTGTTGATCCTCAAAGCTCATTTATTGGAACATTTGCCTGTACATTGACTACTTATATATTTGTTTTGTTTCCTTTCCGCCTTGGTTTGTATTGTCCCTATTGGAACAAATATCTGGTCATCAGGAGAAATTCATCTTCTTTGAAAAATAGCCTCTTTCTGATTTTAAGAAACCAGCAGTCTTGCTTTTCTCTTGATAACACTCAGTTACTGTAGCCTCCAGGGAGGGACCGCTGGGGAGGTCTTGCCTGTCTTGCCTCTCCTTGAACTCTCCTGGATGGGGCCAGGGTTGCAGACTCTACTTTTTCTCCACTGTGTCTAAACATATGGACACTATCATTTTTTACCTTGTAAAAAGGAGCCCTCTGCCACATTACACATACTTAAGCAAGGTCTGCAAACCAACTGTTCATCTGCAGGATATACACAGGATGTTTAAGATATTTTAGTATGCTATAAACTATGTGGTAGATATACCACTTGCATTTATCCATGCATAGGTACACTGTGTATGCAGTTCTCAGTGTTTATACGCAACTAGGAATCAAGTGACTGAAGGTGCATAGATGAAATAGACACTTTGCTGAAAGCATAGTGTCTTAGATAATAATATGAGTAGGAAAATCCCCAATGCTCACAAAAGCTTCAGTTAGAACAAATATGTATAATATATTTAGATGACCGATACATTTTAAATGTTGGAGATCAGCACTGTGGAATAATGGAGGGAATATTGAACTTGAATTTACAATATACACATTCTAATCCAAACTCTGCTGCTTTTTAAAAGTGTCATTTAACTTGTTTGAGTCTCAGCTTTCTTTATTTATCAAATGAAGTAAATATGCCTATCTTCCAAGTTTGAGCGGTTGAAATAGGAAATGAATGCAGTCACTCTGTAAATATTAAGCAGCTCAGGCATTCCTCAGATATGTACTGAGTGCCTCTGCATGGCATTCTAGGCACACAGTCGTGAATAAGAAGTTACCCTACACTGATGGACTATACCTTTGGTATACCTTGGCCCATTTTTAAATGGAACCATGGATGCACAGAGTAGTTTAAATGAGGAGAGACACAGGTTCAAAACTTCACTTAATGAGATGGACAATGAACAGTAAGCCTTTCACTTCAAGACCTCAACTGGCCAGGTCCAGGGAATCAGAGGAAGCTTTCTTAGGCATATGCATGCTGAACTGAGTAGGAATTAGAGGTGGAAGTGGGAGGAGTGAGGAAACCATTCTAAGTAAGGGAAGCAGGGTGTCCAAGGGCCCAGGGCCCTGTCCCCCATGGTAATGACAAAGAAGATGCATTTATCTCTAGTATGGTGGGAAGACATCCAGAGTTCTTGTCATTGTCATGGTTTTGATAGGTTTATTTTTTTTTTTAGAGCATCTTCAGATTCACAGCAAATATGAGCAGAAAGCACAGAGTTCCAAATACCTTCCACAACATATACACTCAGACTTTCCCAAAGTATTGACACTCCCCACCAGAGGGGTACATTGGTTACGATGGATGACCCTACATGACACATCACCATCCCCAGAGTCCATAGTTTGCATTGGGATTCACTCTTGGTATTGAGCAGTCTATGGATTTTGACAAATGTAGGACATACATCCATCATTATAGTATCATACAAAGTTTCACTGTCCTAAGAGGTTTTTTTTTTAATTTTTAAAAGTGAAAAACTTAATGGTTTATAGCTTATTCATAAAGATGTGCAACTCTCACTACAATTTTACAATATTTTCATCACCCTGAAAAGAAATCCTATACCCATTAGCAGTTACTACCTGTGTCTCCCCACCTCCTCTCCCAGCACCACACACCATGACAGCAACCTTCTGTCTCTGTAGATTTGTTCATTCTGGATATTTCATCTAAATATAATCATACAAAACCTAGTCTTTGAGATTGATTTTATTCACTTTTTACAGAGAGTTTTCAAGTTTTATCCATGTTGTAAACTGTATCAATATGTTATTCTTTGTCATAGCTGAATAATATTCCATTGCATGGATAAACCATTTTAGTTCAGCCGTTCATCCATTGGTGGACATTTACGTGTTTCCACTTTTCACCTACTGTGAATAATACTATGTACCTAGTATTCGTAGACTTGGTGGGTCGTATGGTTATTGTATGTGTAACATTTTTAAGAACTGCCAAACTGTTTTTCAGTGCTTCCCAGGTGCCACTAGACATAAAGAACCTGCCTGCCAAAGCAGGAGACGTAAGAGACTCACGTTCAACCCCTGGATTGGGAAGATCCCCTGGAGGAGGAAATGGCAACACACTCCAGAATTCTTGCCTGGAGAATCCCACGGACAGGGAAGCCTGGCGGGCTACCGTCCATGGGGTCTCAAAGAGTTAGACAGCTAAGTGACTAACACACACAGACACACACAAACTGTTTTTCGAAGTAGCTATATCATTTAACATTTCCAGCAACAGTGTGCAAGGGTTCCAACTTTCCCACATCTGTGCCAAAACTTCTTAGTGTCTTTTTGATTATAGCTGCACTATTGAATGTGAGCATTACTTTACTAGCATGTGAGATGAGTGCAATTGTGCGGTAGTTTGAGCATTCTTTGGCATTGCCTTTCTTTGGAATTGGAATGAAAACTGACCTTTTCCAGTCCTGTGGCCACTGCTGAGTTTTCCAGATTTGCTGGCATATTGAGTGTAGCACTTTCACAGCATCATCTTTTAATATTTGAAACAGCTCAACTGGAATTCCATCACCTCCACTAGCTTTGTTCGTAGTGATGCTTTCTAAGGCTCACTTGACTTCACATTCCAAGATGTCTGGCTCTAGATTAGTCATCACATCATCATGATTATCTGGGTCGTGAAGATCTTTTTTGTACAGTTCTTCTGTGTATTCTTGCCACCTCTTCTTAATATCTTCTGCTTCTGTTAGGTCCAGACCATTTCTGTCCTTTATCGAGCCCATCTTTGCATGAAATGTTCCCTTGGTATCTCTAATTTTCTTGAAGAGATCTCTAGTCTTTCCCCTTCTGTTCTTTTCCTCTATTTCTTTGCATTGATCGCTGAAGAAGGCTTTCTTATCTCTTCTTGCTATTCTTTGGAACTCTGCATTCAGATGCTTATATCTTTCCTTTTCTCCTTTGCTTTTCGCCTCTCTTCTTTTCACAGCTATTTGTAAGGCCTCCCCAGACAGCCATTTTGCTTTTTTGCATTTCTTTGCCATGGGGATGGTCTTGATCCCTGTCTCCTGTACAATGTCACGAACCTCATTCCATAGTTCATCAGGCACTCTATCTATCAGATCTAGACCCTTAAATCTATTTCTCACTTCCACTGTATAATCATAAGGGATTTGATTTAGGTCATACCTGAATGGTCTAGTGGTGTTGCCCACTTTCTTCAATTTAAGTCTGAATTTGGCAATCAGGAGTTCATGATCTGAGCCACAGTCAGCTCCCGGTCTTGTCTTTGTTGACTGTATAGAGCTTCTCCATCTTTGGCTGCAAAGAATATAATCAATCTGATTTCGGTGTTGACCATCTGGTGATGTCCATGTGTAGAGTCTTCTCTTGTGTTGTTGGAAGAGGGTGTTTGCTATGACCAGTGCATTTTCTTGGCAAAACTCTATTAGTCTTTGGCCTGCTTCATTCCGCATTCCAAGGCCAAATTTGCCTGTTACTCCAGGTGTTTCTTGACTTCCTACTTTTGCATTCCAGTCCCCTATAATGAAAAGGACATCTTTTTTGGGTGTTAGTTCTAAAAGATCTTGTAGGTCTTCATAAAACCGTTCAACTTCAGCTTCTTCAGCATTACTGGTTGGGGCATAGATTTGGATAATTGTGATATTGAATGGTTTGCCTTGGAGACGAACAGAGATCATTCTGTCATTTTTGAGATTGCATCCAAGTACTGCATTTCGGACTCTTTTGTTGACCATGATGGCTACTCCATTTCTTCTGAGGGATTCCTGCCTGCAGTAGTAGATATTAGTCATCTGAGTTAAATTCACCCATTCCAGTCCATTTTAGTTCGCTGATTCCTAGAATGTCGACGTTCATTCTTGCCACCTCCTGTTTGACCACTTCCAATTTGCCTTGATTCATGGACCTGACATTCCAGGTTCCTATGCAATACTGCTCTTTACAGCATCAGATCTTGCTTCTATCACCAGTCACATCCATAAATGGGTATTGTTTTTGCTTTGGCTGTATCCCTTCATTCTGTCTGCAGTTATTTCTCCACTGATCTCCAGTAGCATATTGGGCACCTAATGACCTGGGGAGTTTCTCTTTTGGTATCCTATCATTTTGCCTTTTCATACTGTTCATGGGGTTCTCAAGGCAAGAATACTAAAGTGGCTTGCCATTCCCTTCTTCAGTGGACCACATTCTGTCAGACCTCTCCACCATGACCCTCCCATCTTGGGTTGCCCCGCAGGCATGGCTTGGTTTCATTGAGTTAGACAAGGGTGTGGTCCTAGTGTGATTAGATTGACTAGTTTTCTGTGAGTATGGTTTCAGTGTGTCTGCCCTCTGATTCCCTCTTGCAACACCAACCATCTTACTTGGGTTTCTCTTACCTTGGGCGTGGGGTATCTCTTCACGGCTGCTCCAGCAAAGCACAGCCACTGCACCTTACCTTGGACGAGGGGTATCTCCTTACCGTCACCGTTCCTGACCTTCAAAGTAGGATAGCTCCTCTAGGCCCTCCTGTGCCTGCCCAGCCACCATTCCTCAGGTTGCTCCTCCCGCCGCTGGCCCTGGCCTCGCGTGTGGGTGGCTCCTCTCAGCTGCCGCTCCTGGCCTCAGGGGCGAGGTGGCTTCTCTCGGCCACCCCAGAACTCAGACGTGGGGTGTCTCCTCCCTGCCCCCACTGGCCTCAGACATGGGGTCGCCCCTCCTGGCCGCCACCCTGACCTCTGAAGCGGGGTGTCTCCTCCCGGCTGCCGCCCCTGACCTCAGATGCGGGGTAGCTCCTCTCAGCCTTTCCTGTGCCATGGCAACCTGGCACTCTAGGCTGCTGCCCCTGACCTCAGACGTGGGGTAGCTCTCGGCCGCGTTCAAGTGCAGCGGCCACTTTTCAGATTTTTGAGAATTAAAATTTTGGATAAGGGACTGTGGACCTGATCAACCTTTCAGCTGCAAACCCAAGAGAAAATCAGTGGTACTCTCCCATCCCTTTCCACTCCCCCTCAATCTGTGTTTGGGTTTAGAAAAGGCAGAGGAACCAGAGATCAAATTGCCAACATCTGCTGGATCATTGAAAAAGTAAGAGAGTTCCAGAAAAACATCTATTTCTGCTTTATTGACTATGCCAAAGCCTTTGACTGTGTGGATCACAATCAACTGTGGAAAATTCTCAAAGAGATGGGAATACCAGACCACCTAACCTGTCTCTTGAGAAATCTGTATGTAGGTCAGGAAGCAACAGTTAGAACTGGACATGGAACAGCAGACTGGTTCCAAATAGGAAAAGGAGTACGTCAAGGCTGTCTGTTGTCACCCTGCTTATTTAACTTATATGCAGAGTACATCATTAGAAACGCTGGACTGGAAGAAACACATGCTGGAATCAAGATTGCCAGGAGAAATATTAATAACCTCAGATATGCAGATGGCACCACCCTTATGGCAGAAAGTGAAGAGGAGCTAAAAGCCTCTTGTTGGAAGTGAAAGAGGAGAGTGAAAAAGTTGACTTAAAGCTCAACATTCAGAAAACGAAGATCATGGCATTTGGTCCCATCACTTCATGGGAAATAGATGGGGAAACAGTAGAAACTGTGTCAGACTTTATTTTGGGGGGCTCCAAAATCACTGCAGATGGTGACTGCAGCCATGAAATTAAAAGA
>SJXQ01012887.1:31055-41257 GCA_006408695.1 Aepyceros melampus
AACATTCAGAAAACGAAGATCATGGCATCTGGCCCCATCACTTCATGGGAAATAGATGGGGAAACAGTAGAAACAGTGTCAGACTTTGTTTTTTTGGGCTCCAAAATCACTGCAGATGGTGACTGCAGCCATGAAATTAAAAGACGCTTACTCTTTGGAAGAAAAGTTATGACCAACCTAGATAGCATATTCAAAAGCAGAGACATTACTTTGCCGACTAAGGTCCGTCTAGTCAAGGCTATGGTTTTTCCTGTGGTCATGTATGGATGTGAGAGTTGGACTGTGAAGAAGGCTGAGCGCCGAAGAACTGATGCTTTTGAACTGTGGTGTTGGAGAAGACTCTTGAGAGTCCCTTGGACTGCAAGGAGATCCAACAAGTACATTCTGAAGGAGATCAGCCCTGGGATTTCTTTGGAAGGAATGATGCTGAAGCTGAAACTCCAGTACTTTGGCCACCTCATGCGAAGAGTTGACTCTTTGGAAAAGACTTTGATGCTGGGAGGGATTGGGGACAGGAGGAGAAGGGGATGACAGAGGATGAGATGGCTGGATGGCATCACTGACTCGATGGACGCTAGTCTGAGGGAACTCTGGGAGTTGGTGATGGACAGGGAGGCCTGGCGTGCTGTGATTCATAGGGTCGCAAAGAGTTGGACACGACTGAGTGACTGAACTGAACTGAACTGAGACCAATAAAGATAGCCGAAAAGGAAAACCAGAGACCCATATTTCTTATAAGTACCAATGCAAAAAATCCTTCAAAACTTATTAGCACACAGAATCCAAAAACAGATTAAAAAATAATACATCATGTGTAAGTAGAATTTATTAGGAATGTGAGACCGGATCAATATTAGAAAATCCATTAATATAATTTGCCACATTAATAACAGCTATAAGGAAGAAATGGTATGATTTCCTCCATAATACTAAAACAGCCTTCAATAAAATCCAGCAGTTTCAATAAGAATTCATGGATATCTCTCTAATACACAGACACACACTTAGACTTTTGTACAGATCTGTCTCCGTTCGCATCTGTGTGCATCTGTGCGAAGTCATTTCAGTCCAGTTCAGTTCAGTTCAGTCACTCAGTCACGTCCGACTCAGTCGTGTCCAACTCTTTGCAGCCCTAAAGACTATAGCCCGCCAGGCTCCTCTGTCCATGGGATTCTCCAGACGAGAATACTGGAGTGGGTTGCCATTTCCTCCTCCGAGGGATCTTCCCAACCCAGGGATCAAACCCATGTCAGTGTCGCCTGCATTAACAAGCTGGTTCTTTACCAATACCTGGGAAGCCCACAGTTGTACTTAAAGACACACATACACATGTATATACACGGACTTCCCTGGTGCCTCAGACAGTAAAGCGTCTGCCTACAATGCGGGAGACCCAGGTTCAATCCCTGGGTCGGGAATATCTGTTGGAGAAGGAAATGATAACCCACTCCAGTGTTCTTGCCTGGAGAATCCCATGGACGGAGGGGCCTGGTGGGCTACAGTCTCTGGGGTTGCAAAGAGTCAGACACAACTGAGCGACTAACATACACACACACACACACTTTAACTCTATATTGAAAATATAATGAATATAATTGGATAAGGAAAAGCGATTAGGGGTTAAACATTTGGAAAGAAATAAAACGTTATCTGCATATGAGGTAAAAATATACTTGGAAAACCAGAGAGACTCAATAATGAAAATGACGAAAACAATAAAGGAATTTTTAAAAGTAGAAGGTAATATGAATCCCCCCAAATCAACAGCATGGGTCTATGTGGGTGTGTAATGGAAGAGAAACTCACTATTACAAAAGCAACAAAGAGGGTATAGTGCTTATGAGTTATCAAGAAATATGCAGAATGCATGTGAAAATAATTTCATACCACTCCCAAAGAGCACAAAAACGACTTGAACAAATGAAAAAAAAAATCCTTTGTTCTAGCAGAGGATAATTCAACATTATAAAAAATATCAATCTTCCTTAGAGACACTATATAAATTTAACCAAATGGAAATAAAACTCCCAGTAAGTTTTTATTGTGAACTTACACAAGTTGATTCTACAGTTTAAATGAAAAATTAAGCTTTCAACATAATTATACTGCATATTATTCAAATGTAGCTAACAGCTAGGAAAACTCTAAAAGCAGAGCAGTGAGGGAGGATTAATCCTGCTCGATATTAAAACGTACTAAAAAGCCTCAGTAATTAAAACCGTGATCTTGGCAAATGAGCAAGCCAACCAGTTGAACAATGAGTCCAGGCAGAGACCCAAAATCATATGTGAATACAGTTCATGGCGAGGGTGACCTCTCAGATCCCTGGGAAAAGTCTCTGCAATAATAAAGGATGCTGCTGACGCACAGCATACCTGTGGTCCTTCTCCCCGTGTCCTCCGCCTGCATTTTGTCCGCAGAAAAACTTGAGCCAAAGAATCAGCTTAATCAGAGAAGTGAGGACATGCGGAAACAAAGGGACAGGATCAAAGCAGACCGGATAATAGCAGTGTAGACAGCAAGCAAAGTAAGGGTCTTCAGCTCCCTCTCAAGGGCTGCGGATGATATTCTGGCCCATACCCTGTGGATACCGCAACACCAGGTGGACGAGGTTAATGATGTGATGACCAGACCAGAGCATGACATACGCTGCCGCGACTCTGAGAACTGGCCTCAGGACATGGGAACAAGGTGACCGTGGCCCTGAAGACCAGCTGTTCTGAAGACGACCAAGAGACGCTGGGCGGGCCCCTGATGACCGGTTTCGGGATGACCATTGGAGCTGACTGCGCTGCTTCTGCTCGGAGCCCTCTCCCTCAGTCTGTAAAAGCCCTGGGCCAGTGGTTGAGGTGGGCGGGGGTGAAGGCCAACCTCCAGACAGGAGTCTGCCCTGCCCGCCCCCACCCCCAGTCGCCAGCTTCCAAAATTAAGCAAACTTTCCTTTCCACCAGGCTTGCCTCTCTCTTGGCTTTTGAGCAGTCAATTGGACCCCACTTTCAGTGACATTGTGATCACTGTGTTGCTGTTTAAAAAAGGTATAAATGAGTCTATCCTTTCACACCATATACCAGAATAAAGACCAAACAGATCAGTGATCTGCATAGGAAAACTTCTAGAAGAAAATATGGGTAGATTCTTTTATAATGAAAGATGTGAAGGAAACTTTTTAAACTGTAACATAATGCATATGCAGAAAAAGCAACGGCTGGGCCACAAAGCAGGCTGAGCACTGGAGAGCTGACCCTTTAGAAATGTGGTGCTAGTGGACTGCAAAGAGACCCACCCAGTCCATCCTAAAGGAGGTCAACCCTGAATATTCATTGGAAGGACTGATGCTGAAGTTGAAGCTCCATAGTCTGGCCACCTGATGCCAAGAGCCAACTCATTGGAAAAGACCCTGATGCTGGGAAAGATCGAAGGCAGGAGGAAAAGGGGATGACAGAGGAGGAGATGGCTGGATGGCATCACAGACTCAATGGACATGAGTTTGAAGAAAATCCAGGAGATGGTGAAGGACAAGGAAGCTTGCCATGCTGCGGTCCATGAGGCCACAAAGAGTCGGACACAAGTGAAAGACTGAACAACAGAAATTTCCAGGATATACTTAAAGTCATAAAAGCAAAATACAGAAGATTATAAAAAAGGATACTACCTTCTGTGTAGTACAGAAGAAGGTTAAATAAGAAATATAGGACTTCCCTGGTGCGTCAGTGGTTGAGAATCTGCCTGCCAGCGCAGGGGGCACAGGGTTGATCCCTGGTCAGGGAGGATCACACATGCTGTGGGACAACCAAGCCTGTGAGTCACAACTACTAACGCCTGTGCTCTAGAGTCCGCACTCCACAGCAAGAGAAGCCACCACAATGAGGAGCCTTCACACAGCAATGGAGACTCAGCACAGCCAAAATACAATAGACACACAAAGGACATTTAAAAGAAGTCTATATATCCTGTATACATCCATACTCGCATATACAGACACACACATATATACATACGTACAGAAGGGCGGCAGCTGCAACCGACAGTGCAGAAGCGCGGCCGAGAGGCGCCATCCCACATCCAAGGTAAAAGTGCTAGCTGCGCTTTGCTGGAGCAGCCATGAAGAGCTACCCCACGTCCAAGGTAAGGGAAACCCAAGCAAGACGGTGGGCTCTGTGAGAGGGCATCAGAGGGCAGACAGACAGAAACCACAATCACAGACAATAAGCCAATCTGAGCACACGGGCCACAGCTTGTCTAACTCGATGAAACCAAGCCATGCCCGCGGGGCCACCCAGGACGGGCGGGTCATGGTGGAGAGGTCTGACAGAATGCGGTCCACTGGAGAAGGGAATGGCAAACCACTTCAGTAGTCTTGCCTTGAGAACCCCAGGAACAGTATGAAAAAGCAAAATGATAGGATACTGAAGGAGGAACTCCCCAGGTCAGTAGGTACCCAATATGCTACTGGAGATCAGTGGAGAAATAACTCTAGAAAGAATGAGGGGATGGAACCAAAGCAAAAACAACACCCAGTTGTGGATGTGATTGGTGATAGAAGCAAGGTCCGATGCTGTAAAGAGCAATATTGCATAGGAACCTGGAATGTCAGGTCCATGAATCAAGGCAAATTGGAAGTGGTCAAACGAGATGGCAAGAGTGAACATTGACATTCTAGGAATCAGCGAACTAAGATGGACTGAATGGGTGAATTTAACTCAGATGACCATTTATATCTACTACTGTGGGCAGGAATCCCTCAGAAGAAATAGAGTAGCCATCATGGTCAACAAAAGAGTCCAAAAGAGTTTCGGAGCTTCACTTTTAGCATCATTCCTTCCAAAGAACACCCAGGGCTGATCTCCTTCAGAATGGACTGGTTGGATCTCCTTGCAGTCCAAGGGACTCTCAAGAGTCTTCTCCAACACCACAGTTCAAAAGCATCAATTCTTTGGTGCTCAGCCTTCTTCACAGTCTAAGTCTCACATCTATACATGACCACAGGAAAAACCATAGCCTGGACTAGATGGACCTTAGTCGGCAAAGTAATGTCTCTGCTTTTGAATATACTATCTAGGTTGGTCATAACTTTTCTTCCAAGGAGTAAGCGTCTTTTAATTTCATGGCTGCAGTCACCATCTGCAGTGATTTTGGAGCCCCAAAAAATAAAGTCTGACACTGTTTCTACTGTTTCCCCACCTACAGAGTCAACAAAAACAAGACCAGGAGCTGACTGTGGCTCAGATCATGAGCTCCTTATTGCCAAATTTAGACTTAAATTGAAGAAAGTGGAGAAAACCACAACACCATTCAGCTATGACCTAAGTCAAATCCCTTATGATTATACAGTGGAAGTGAGAAATAGATTTAAAGGTCTAGATCTGATAGATAGAGTGCCTGATGAACTATGGATGGAGGTTCGGGACATTGTACAGGAGACAGGGATCAAGACCATCCCCATGGCAAAGAAATGCAAAAAAAGCAAAATGGCTGTCTGGGGAGGCCTTACAAATAGCTGTGAAAAGAAGAGAGGCAAAAAGCAAAGGAGAAAAGGGAAGATATAAGCATCTGAATGCAGAGTTGCAAAGAATAGCAAGGAGAGGTAAGAAAGCCTTCCTCAGCGATCAATGCAAAGAAATAGAGGAAAACAATAGAATGGGAAAGACTAGAGATCTCTTCAAGATAATTAGAGATACCAAGGGAACATTTCATGCTTTCTTTTTCTGGGCTCCAGAATCACTGCAGATGATGATTGCAGCCATGAAATTAAAAGACACTTACTCCTTGGAAGGAAAGTTATGACCAACCTAGACAGCATATTAAAAAGCAGAGACATTACTTTGCTGACAAAGGTCATCTAGTCAAAACTATGGTTTCTCCAGTGGTCATGGATTGATGGACAATAAAGAAAGCTGAGTGTGGAAGAATTGATGCTTTTGAACTGTGGTGTTAGAGAAGACTTTTGAGAGCCCCTTGGACTGCAAGGAGATCCAACCAGTCCATCCTAAAGATCAGTCTTGGGTGTTCATTGGAAAGACTGATATTGAAGCTGAAACTCCAATACTCTGGCCACCTGATGCGAACAGCTGACTTATTTGAAAAGACCCTGATGCTGGGAAAGATTGAGGGCAGGAGGAGAAAGGGACGACAGAGGATGAGATGGCTTGATGGCATCACTGACTCAATGGATATGGGTTTGAGTGGACTCCGGGAGTGGGTGAAGGACAGGGAGGCCTGGCATGCTGCAGTTCATGGCGTCGCAAAGAGCTGGACACAACTGAGCGACTGAACTCAACTGAAGTTACAAAAGAAAGTTATAAGTGTAGGAGGAACAACAGAATTAGAATATCTGCAACCACAGTTGAGGATGACAAAAATGACGGGTGAAGGTTGTTGGGGGGCTGGATGTTCACACAGCTTCAGCGTCTCATCCCACAGATTTCTTATCATTTTCAGAAAGGGCCTGGCAGCTTACGCTGAGCAAGCCCGGTAGTCATCTCAGCCAAGTGATTAGAGCTAGCCAACGCAACGAGACAGGAGGGACACAGATCACCGGTGCGGCCCACCTGCCAAAACATTCGACCTGAACTGAATCCCGAGGAAACCAGCACACAGTCCAGGCCATTGACACCGCTCGAGACAGCTCAGCTGGACTGTGTGGTGTCCACGTCGTGAGGGGAGGGGAAAAGCAGCTCTAGACTAAAGGAAATAAGAGAGATGCTCGAACAGCCATAACCCTATCCTTAGGGCTCCTGGATTGAAAGGGTACATCAAAGGCATTCTGCGGCGACTGGGCGAATCGGAATACAGTGTCTCTGATGTGCAGGGGGGCCAGAACAGCACTGGCAAGTCGGGGCAGCCTCGCTCCTGGGAAATTTATGCTGAAACACTGCCGCGTGGGTCAGGATGGTGAGAGCGAGAGGGGCAGAGGGCACAGGACACGGGCATCAGTGACGCCAACAGGGTGCTGGGAGGAGGGGCACAGAGGCTGCGAGCAGGTAAGCCTGGCCCTCCAGGACAGGAAGCCAGTGTTCAGGGGACAAAGCTGACACCTCAGCCACACGGCAGCCCCGGGTCGAGGCCCAGTCCCGCCGCTTCCACGCTGTGTGTCTGCACCAACGCCTTAACCCCTCTGGGTCTGTTTTTTCATGGGTTAACAAATAGTGCCTGCTTCCTTGGGTTACTGAGAAAATTAGGAGTTAAAAGGCGTGCTTCCAAGACCTCCTGGTACATAGTAAATGCTTCCAAGACCTCCTTGAAACAGCTCCTCAAGGAGACTATTTAGAAACAGACAGGAAAGCCCCCAGTTGGCCCTGAAACGGTAGGCGGTGGTCATCCCGGGGAGGTCTGGACTGGGCAGGACACAGATGTCCCTCCAAGGTATGCAGGAGCACAAGCGTGTTACACTCGGCTCCCACGCGAATCTGATGGAGGGTCGTCACTGAAAAGATAGCAGGGTGGACCTCGAGATGCAACTTTAACTCCGTGTGGTTAGAGACGAGCTCTGAGGCACACTTCTGTGCGCTCACCTCCTTCCCTGTAAAGGAAAAGGCAGGGGAACCCAGAAGCCAGTTCAGTAGATCCTTACTCTGAGAAAAAACAACCTACCACCCAGGAACGGCTACATAAAACTCCCGAGGATCAGTGGGAAACAGCAAGAAGGCATGATCCGTGTGTGACCCACACCGGGCCCTAGCGGGACGGCCCACCCTCCATGGGCGCTGCACGTGGGCTTTGGGGCTCCAGGGCCCCTCTGCCTGCAGGGCCTCTTTCCCTGGGGCTCCTGGCTTCCTCCAGGCCTGCCAGGAGCAGGGCGCCCTGCTCAACCCCGACCGAGGACTGGGAGCCGGCAATCAGTCACTCCCAAGAGCCACTAAGGTGCGCACTGCAACCACTGACCCCAATAAACACACTCTCTCAAATTTGCAAGCATGCACCCACACGTATCACAGTGTGAGAACTCCTTCTCCTCCCAACATGCAGTCCTGTTCCAAGAGTTTCCTGAAATTGCAAGCCTGAAAGCACGCAGGCACGGGGAATGTGTTCTTCCCATCGCTGACTTCGCCAGGTTTAGTCAGAAAACGTTAATACCAAATGACCTTTCTCTGAAGGGTATTTTAAGGAGACAAAGCAATTTTCTGTAATATGGTTACCATAGTGATTGGCCCTTGAAAAGGCCGGGGGAGAAATGATGTTCATCTGCAATCAGCAGTCACTGCGGCAACAAATGGTTCGATACAGCAACACAGGGGATTAATTTGGAGCAGAAGAGATAAGCAGGGTTTTGTAAGTCACCAGAAAAAAAGCAGCAGCAGCACAGTGAGGCACAAGGAAGGCCTTGGTAACGGGCAGGGACCTCTACTCAGGCGGAAGGGAGGCCCCAGGCAGGTCCCCTGACCTCCTGGGGGCAAGGTGGCCCACAGTGGGTGGGTGGGGAGGACCCTGCGACAGCCTCCTGCTGGGGGTGGGAGAGGAGCCCTCTACTCCGGTCACAGCCGAGTGTGTCGGTGGCTGGACCCTCAAGTCGAAGCATAAAGGGGGAACCACTAAAGGAACCCAGGGTCCTGGGAAAGACGGCTGATCCAGGGTCTGGACCTGGACACTGTGTTGTGTCAGAGAGCAGGAAGCTTCTCCCGGAGCAGTGGGGACAGGCCAGGGGCACGAGCTGCCCGCAGGGCTTCTCTGGCTGAACAGGGAATTCACACATCAAAGTAAGTGATGGTGGAAACAGAGCTGCTGTTCAGTTGCTAAGCCATGGTCCACTCTTTGCAACCGCATGGACTGCGGCAGCCAGGCCTCCCTATCCATCACCAACTCCTGGAGTTCACCCAAGTGAACTCCGAGTCGGTGATACCATCCAACCATTTCACTCTCTGTTGTCCCCTTCTCCTTCAATCTTCCCAAGCATCAGCGTCTTTTCAAATTAGCTGGCTCTTCTCTTCACGTGGCCAAAGTATTGGAGCTTCAGTCTCAGCATCAGTCCTTCCAATGAGTATTCAGGACTGATTTCCTTTAGGATGGACTGGTTGGATCTCCTTGCAGTCCAAGGGACTCTGAAGGGTCTTCTCCAACACCACAGTTCAAAAGCATCAATTCTTCAGCACTCAGCTTTCTTTATAGTCCAGCTCTCATATCTGTACATGACTCCTGGAGAAACCACAGCTCTAACTATGGGGGCTATACAGTAACAGAGCATAGCCCTTTAAACATCCGCACCATGAGGTCATGTGGACATGGGAGAACGAATGAACATATAAATGGGAATTTTAATGAGGACACTTACCTAATTTCAGAGTACTTATATACAAAATACTAAGAAGGAGAAGAGAGGAACAGGAAACGGGCTTGCCTGGGAGGTATCATCCTACGTGGTTAATGACAACAGACAGCAGTCACCGGGCTGCTCAAAGGTGACTCCTGGGAGAGGTGGTGTGATGAGACCTGGTCCTGCTCCACGCAGCCTGGATGTGGTCGTGAGGAATCACCAGATGGACACGGGGGAGGCACACTCTTTAGTAGCTGGCCTGTCATCTTCAAGAGCGCCTCGCTCGTGGTCCCTTAGGAACGTCCGAGGAGGCTCTAGGCTGAAGGAGCCTCGCGGCTCGGGGGAGACGAGCTGAGCCGGGTCCTCCTGCCTCGGCTCCTCCGCGCCCTACTCGCCCGGCCCCGGGCGGGCAGGGCCAGCTCTGCTCTTCCACGCTCGGCTGGCGCCGACTCAGGGGCCTGCGTCTCTCACGCTCCCCGGCGGAGCACACAGGGCACCCAGGGTGCGAGATGGCGCGTGGGCAGGGCCACCATCTCCTCACGGGTCCTCTGACGGCCCCGCGGCCAGAAGTCCGGCGCGAGCCTCGCCGGGACACAGCACGCGCACCTCGCGGCTGCTCCCGCGCGCCGGAAGGGGCGGGCCCTCGCGCTTCCGGCTTCCGGGGCTTCCGGCTTCCGGGGCTTCCGGCTTCCGGCTTCCCGCTTCCGGCAGCGCCGCTCCACCCCGCGTCAGAGGACTCAGCGCCCTCCGCCAGGGGGCGTCGCCCTCTGACCCCCGGAGAGCCCCGCCCTCAGGCCCCGCGGGGACACTCAGGACGCCCTCCGACCTCAGGGCCCCGAGCGTCCCCGTCCTCGACGTGCGTCCCGGTTACCCGCCCCGGCTCGGCCGTGGGTTAGGGTTAGGGCCGGCCTCCGGCCCCTGCCCGGCCTGCCGCCCCGCGGGGAGGGTGTTTCCC